>VDFB02000008.1:201524404-201750398 GCA_007258455.2 Sequoia sempervirens
GATGAGTGCTTCAGTAAAGTAGATCAAAGAGCGAATGCGGTTAGAACTTTATACTTGACCCGTTGAGGAGAGACACTACAATCTGGAAAGCTTGAAAGCGTAGGATAGGAAAAGGACTCCATAGCCTCACAAAACTATGAAGCTATAGAATGAAAGTGTCTTAAAGGCTCGCAGACCTAAAAGGAGGTGACCCTCAAGATCTCTCACATGAAGGAAGCCCCGAGATGTAAGCACCTCACAGGCTCACAAACCTACTAGGAAGGTGTCCTCCAAGATCTCTTGCATGGAGGAAACCCAAAGGAAGCACCCTACAAGCCCGTAGACCTGCAGGGAAGGCGTCCTCAAAGATCTCTCACATGAAGGAAACCCAGAAAAAGCACCCTACAAACCCACAGACCTGCAAGGAAGGCATCCTCCAATATTTATCACATGAAGGAAACCTAGAAAAGTGCCTTACAGACTCACAAACTTCCAAGGAAGGTTTCCTCCAAGATCTCTCACAAGAAGGAAACCTAGAAAAGTCCCTTGCAAACCCGCAGACCTGCAAGGAAGGTGTCCTCCAAGATCTCACATGAAGGAAACACAAAGAAAGTGCCCTACAGACCCGCAAAATGGAGGGGAGGTGTCCTCCAAAATATTTCACATGAAGGAAACCCAAAGAAAGCACCCTACAGACCTGTAGACCTGCAGGGAAGGTGTCTTCCAAGATCTCTCACATGAAGGAAACCCAAAGAAAGCACCCTATAGACCCGCAGACCTACAGGGGAGTGACCCCTAAGATCTCTCACATGGAGGAATCTTAGAAGAAGCACCCTACAGGCCCGCAGACCTGTAGGGAGGTATCCCCCAAGATCTCTCACATGGAGGAAACTCAAGGAAGGAGACTCTGCGAAGTCGGAAAGCAGCTTCACAGGTGCACCTACAAAAGTGGCATGTTTACCCACAACATAACATGTTTGAAAGTGGCCACGTGAGGCAAGTACGGGACGTCACAATAAAACCATTTATAGATTAGAAATATTTCAAAGGGGTCCCTGGGAACCTGACATGAAGAAAGGGGTCCACTCAAGGGACACATTGTTTGAAAGTGCGAAGAGATGTTTCTTTCAAATCGATTCATCATCAAGGAATCCTTTCAAAAGATGTTCACTTCATCAAGATATTCGAAGGAAGAAGATGCCCCCTCATGAGGGAAGGTCAAGTTTCTCCCACCTCAAGGAAAAAATGTCTTAAGTTCTTCTTTTTCAAACCCATGATGAAGGAAACACGCCCGCTAGGGTTTCAAGTCAAGAATGCGATTCTTTGAAAAGTTTGCAAAGATTCTCAAGAAAAGATTTGTTTGGTAACAAATACATTTTCTGAAAATTAGAGTGTCATAGGAATGGCGTTGTCACACATGAAAGGGATGACTCGAGCAAAGAAGAGAGAAAGATAAGAAAAAAGTAAAGAAGAAATGAACATCGATAAAGGGCACAGGGGTGATATGATATTTTGGGGCTAGAGCTACTCATAAATATATATATATATATATATATATATATAAGTATAATAATAGTATATATATATATATATATATATATATATATATATATATATATATAATAGCATATAAAATGAACTATCATCAACCCCCTACTATATCAGACGATGTGAAGAATGCATGAGAAGACAAAATAAAAATAAAAAAATTGGGTCAACATGGAAGGGAAGCCTAAATTCCCCCAACACTTTGCATCATCCCCAATTTACAGAAAGTCAATCACAAACATGGAAGAATGATGATAAAAATAGAAGAAGGTTTACTACACAAAATTGCACCTGTATCCAAGCACCAACAAGGGTGATAACGGTCATCCAAGAACACATAGCACGATCACGGGGGAACACATCACAACACACACACACACACATCTCTAATCTAAAGATAAAGAAGAGGCCTCCCCTTAACACTAATCGACCAAGAGGTCATCTGCTTCCCATTCCAAATCATCATAGGGGGGAGGATGAGCCTACAGTGGTGGGATGTTAAGAGGAGGAGCTTCTAACCCTCCTGCAACAAGGGCTAAGGAAGAAGGCCCGCAAGGTCTCCTCCACTCTGCTCTTGTGGAGATATGGTCAATGATTTCACGATGATTTTGACAAGGCCGAAACTTCATCCAGAGATTTAAACATGCACTTCATCAGAGTGTTATGTTGTACCTCAACGAATGGAGAAGGTTATGCCTGAGATTCACTGCTAGGCTCACCAAGTGACTCGGCAGTGGTTACGAACTCAAGGAAAGCTAGGATTGGTTTCATTACCAAAACATAACAAGTCAGCATAGGACCACCTTTCGAAGAAGGTGGGCTATTCTTACATCCTTTGTTACTAGAAGGACCACTCTCCACCTTTTGATCTATTGAGGGAAATGAACTCCCCACAGATGAGGCAAGAGGTATGGAGGAAGAGGAGGAAGAGAAAACCATGATGGATACCACCGAAGTGTTTGACATATCCACGGGTTTTGGGAAAGGCAGGACATCTAGAAGGGACATCAAAAAAGGCGGTTCCGTCAAAGGAGTGATGAACACCTGCACCTTTTTAGGGTCAGGCACATTCATACTCACAATGGAAACTAGAAGTGATGCAGAGCTTCGTTGAATGAAAACAAAGGGGAGGAGAGAGGAGGACGTGGTAGGAGGCCCTGATACAGGGGCGGTCATCTCCTCTTCCTCCCTCTATAAGGCAGCCTACCAAGTCGTGAGAGCCTTTCATCAGCACTTGTGTTCACATGTGAGGCAATTTCTATGACTCTTTGAGCTAGAGATCAGAGGTTGCGAAGGAATAAAAGGCTCCTACTCAGCCATGGGAGTGTCCTCAACAGCTTGTTTCTAGTGGAGGGATAGACTCCTAAGTGGGAGCAGGAGGAGCGGGTTGAGAAGCCAGGGGAGTCACTCTAGTGCCTTGGTAGCAGGCCTCTTCCCATTTATTGCCTTGGGAGAAAAAGTAGTAGGAGGCCATGGAGGCTGAGACATAGAAGATTCCCCATGGGAAGCCTTTTTCCTGCTATACTGAATGGGCCTAGGCTCTGTGGGTAGAACAGGAAGCTCAAATGCTTGACGCTTGGACTTTCGCCAAGAGGACACCATAGGATTCTCCCACAAATGTGGAATAGAGTCTGAAGGCGCCACAGTAGGGTGAGAAGGAGCATTAGACTGAATAGTAGAAGAGGAAGAAGGAGGATCTCGGGACCACTTCTCTTCTTCCCTCCTACGTGCCTTGGTGACATCACTGTCAACTTTTAAGAAAGCCCTATGTTAAAAAACATAAGGTGATGGAGGGTATCTCACTCTTGGTGTTAGGTGCCCTCTCTTGTAGTTATGTTAAGTTCAATACAAAAGGTCCTTCCTAGGTGGAAGAGGACCAACAGGTGTAGGCCAAGAGTAATCCAAGGAGTAACTACCACAGGAAACCGACGATTTATAACTGGTGTCATAAACTACATGCATGAAACCCTCATGGATAAATTTTAAACATTTATGCATGACCGAGGGTACTGCATTCATAGCTACTAACCAAGGGATACCCAGTTTCACTCTGTAGAGTTCAAACCTAGGGATTATGTCAAACAGAAGCTTCATAGATTTAGGTCCAACCAAAATCGACAAAACAATACTACCCAAAGGAGGTACGAAAAGTCTATCATGTGTGCAAATGGTGGTCACTGGTGCATTGTACCCATCTTTATACAAAAATTTGATTAGCATAATCTCCTTGGTTATGATGTTTACTTGAGATGTCAAATCAACAAGAACACCTACTACAATTTTTCTGTTGATTTTCATAGGGATGTGGAGAGGAGATGGTTCCCTATTAAAACCCATCAGCAAATCCTGTGAGGTGAAGATTATGCCAATACCACCGCTCACAAGTTGCACAAAGGGGATAGGTTGATGCAAGAAAGAGGCCATCATATGCAATAAACGACACTCTCATAAGGCCCCCCAAAGGTTGTAAGATAGGACAGTGACCCAATTAAGGTTTCATTGTGCAACACTTTCGGAACCTTCCAACTATGCCTACTAGTGGTCACAAGTTGGGTTGTAAGGCGAAGGCCTCACAACACTCACACCTACAACACTCCTAGAATACGAGGAAAGGAACTTTTAGTATCACCAAATGGAACCAAAATGGTTCATGTTGGGTTCACCAAAAATGTAAGAGGGGGACCAACCACGTCAAGGCCCCAGGTCATGGAGAGCCAAGAGCGGGAGGCTGTCCTAACTTACCTCACTCTAAAGGGGTGTTTGAAATGAGGGACGAGAATGATGAGGACTATAAAGTCCTTAGATCACTCTGTAGACCTGAAATTTAGTTTGGGCTAGGCAAGCTGGCTTTTTGGAGTCAATTTTGTGCCTTAGAAAGCTCTTTGTCCAAGGATGACAAAGCAATTCTAGGACGTCAGTGTGACACATTGGCATCTCTCAAGCACGTTGGAGTTCGTACGGCCATAAAATGGTGAAAACAGTAAAACTTACCAAAAACACCTACTAACAGCCTAGCTAGTTTAATCTAGATGATAAAAACAGAATGAGAAAGTGTGCAAAATAGATACTGAAATGATAAAGTAAATAGACTAGAACTAAGGTGATGAAGATAACCTCACAAAAGTGTTTATTCACCGCTCAAAATTCATGTCCACCTACACACAAGAAAGAGGGGAAATTTTTTGGGGCTATATAGGGGTCTACCTCAGTCAAACCCTCGTTTTGGTGTGTCCACTTCCATGGACAGCCAAATAGCAATGATAGAGAAATATATGATAAAGAAGTAAAGAAAGGAAGTACATGAATAACACTACAAAATAGTATATTTCTACTCAACCAAATCGTAAAGGAGAGGAGTGAAAATATTACCACCTCCACCAAGAGCTCACTAGCTAATAACGGAGAGAGAGAGAGCTTGAACAATCACCACAGCCTCGACTGTGATGAAGGGAGGTGTTGCAAAACCTCAAGCCCTTGCTGCAATGGCTTGCTTCACACTTGCTTGACAAAGTTCATAGAGTGTTGTTATAATGGAGTGTTGAAGTGTTGTTGAGCGAGAAATGAAAGCTGGGAATGCTTGAGAATGCAAGAAGTAATGGAAAAAAAGATGAGTTGAATGAAGAATGGATGAATTTGAAGGAGAAGGGAGAGAATCTGTCATTTTTGGGGTCAGTTGGTCGAAGAAGGATGTTAAAAATCAATCCCAATGGGAAGTGTAACGCCTCTGCCAACTTCTGATGCAGGAATCCATCAAGGACATAAGTGTGCCATGCAAACGTTTGTGCATCACACAAGTGTCCCTGACAAATATTCTTCTACCAACACAATAGACAAATGCCAATTGGAAGGAAATTAGCAAGCTGATGTGGAATTTCACCTTTGGATTTGGTTTTCTAAGGTCAGGATGTACAAAAGGGAAATTTGCATAAGGGGTGCAAATTCGCTCCTATATAGAGGCATAAAAAATAAATGAGGTAAATATTGTCGTTGTTGTAATATGTGTTTTGTATGATGATCCATGGTACATAGACATTTTTATCTGGTAAACATGAATTGTCCATCCTCCATGGATGAGAAACAAAGAAGGACCCTCAAATTGTATTCACAAAGGTATGTGTTGGTCCAAGATGAGTTGATGTGGAGAAATCACGAAGGAATCTTGCTCAAATGCCTAGATAGAAAGCAAGCTAATGAAGTAATAAAGGAATGTCACCAAGGATTGTGTGGTGGACATTTCAAGGGAAAGACCACTGCACATAAAATATTGAGAGTAGGTTTTTGGTGGCCCACATTGTTCAAGGATGTTGTAGAAATGATCAAGAAAGTGTGATGCTCATCAATAGTTTTTGGGCAAGCTGAAGTTTATGTTACAGTCTATGTGTTGCTTCATTAGTTGAGACCCCTTTTTCAGTAGTGGGGGATCAATTTCTTGGAGAGATACAAGAAAATTATAGTAATGGATATAAGTGAATTCTCGTAGACACATATTACTTTACTAAGTGGGTTGAGGTTGTCCCAACCAGTAGTGCAATGCCTGGGGTGGTGATCAAACTTTTAATCAACAAAATTATAGCCAGGTTTGGAGTCTCAAATATGATTATTTTTCATAATGCTATGTGTTTCATTTCAAAGGATATACAATATATGTGTTTTAAGTTTACTATTGGCCTGGTGCATTCTTCCCCTTACCCCCCCCCCCAAAGTAATGGAAAAGATGAGTCTAGTAATAAAAGCTTGATGAAGATCATCAAAAGGACTCTAGATCATACTAAGAAAAGATGGGATGACAAGCTCAAGTATCCTCTATGGGTTAATAGAATCATCGTCAAAGAGGCCATTGAACACATCCTATTTGAGCTAGTGTATAGAAAAAAAGCTAGGATTCCTATCAATTTAAGGCTACATGTGTATCAAATGTTGTAGGACATGGATTGTGACCAATGTGATAAAATTTACATTCGTGTCATGGAATTAATTCAATTGAATGAGCATCAAAGAGCAACTCATGATAAGAGCATTCAAAGTAAGCAAATCATGAAGAATATGCATGATAATAGGGCATCACCAAGGGAATTTCATGTTGGTGATTTGGTCCTTTTATGGAATACCAAGTCTGAAGATAAGGGAAAGCATCAAAATTTGACCCCTTATGGATTGGACCTTATGGAGTAGTTGAGCGATATGATTTTCATGTATATCTTCTCATGGATATAGAAGGAGAATTGATGGAGCTTCCCATGCATGGACATCATTTGAAGCATTACTTCTCCTAAGTGAAGGAGATTCAAATTTTGATTGGTGAGTTGAAAGATAGATCTTCCATATTTTGATTTTGTTTTCAAGTAGTCTTGATTCTAGCTTTGCTCAAGATGGTGTTTTGTTGAAGTTGATAAAATTTTGTGGTTTTCTCAGAGATTTAGGATCTCACTATGCTTGCAAGTGGCACATGTCCCCAACCAGAGCCACTATTGGTACTCAATTTCTCATTGTCCTTTTTTCTTGAGTCCCTTCCCCTTCTATGCCTTAGCAATATTTTCCCAAGTTTATAACTAATTTGAGATATCTACCATGGGTGGTCTTTTGTTAAAAAATTTAGCATAGTTGGGTACATCATGAGAAATTAGGCCCAATTTCATTTTGAAATTTTGCAAATTTTTCTAAGGGGTGAAAGTTATTCCTTTGTCGGTTTTCACCTTCCAATTGGCCCAAGTGTGATTCCAATGATTTTTCCCACAAGTGTAGTTCAAATAGGTTTTCCCACAAAATGTAGAAAAGTAAAATATGCCTAAGAGTTAGTCTTACAGGATTTCATCAGTCATTTTAACTTACCTTTTTGTCCACTTGTGTCTTATTCACCTATCTTTTTCCTGCAATGTACGATTCTAATCGGTTTTCCACATACCTCTTTTTCTTATGAACTTTTGACTTGCTATTGAATTTTTCAAGCTTTCTCATCCAAACTTAATAATCCGTTGTCTTTCATTTGGTTTAGTTCAATTCTCTCACATCCAATTCTTACCCTTTTCTACACATTCCATTTTTTGTTAATGTCACCTCAATCCTTGTCAACATCATCCCACTCCAAACCATCACATGCCATCATATTTATTACTAACATTATGATGTCATGCTAACTTCATCATCAAAAAATTTCATCTAAATTAGATTTTGAATCATTGTGAGGTTGGCTAGTCCTATTTTGATGGTTTTTCCATAGGTTCACTTGTAGGTGTAATCATCACAAACAATGTCAATGCAAATAACAAAATTTCTAGGCAAAGGAAGTGAAGTGAAACATTCCAATTTTAAGTGCAGTTCATTTGGAGCTCCCGACATCGCATGAACTAAATAGGAGTCTAAGTTTTGCAAAAGGAAAAAAGTGAAGGGAACTAATTCTTGCAAATGTTTCTAAGTGAAATGGTTGTCCATTTGAAGGATCGTAATTGTAGTTTCTAATTAACCTTCTACATAAGCATGATAGAGGTAAATAAAATAAGAAACATAACACCTAATGAGTTACATGGGGCTTTGAGATCCTCACAAACATGTTGGAAGCCAATATCTCGCATATGGAGTTTTGTAGGGATTCAAAGGTCTACAAGACCTTGCGAGAAATACCAATAACATTCAATTATATCCACCAAGGGTCTAAATTTTCACCAGAAATGTATTAGACCATTTTTTCCACTTGGTTTTGATAATATATTTTGAAGGGGCTCGTTTCTCATCTTACATTTATATTAGGGTTGATCACCTGCATCTTGTAAGGAGACAACTTCCCACATATGCTAAAAGGAAAAAGAGAAGATATAGGAGTAGGTTGGTGAACTAAACCTATATCAAATGAACTTTGGTGTTTTGTGATAGTTTCAAATGAACCCTCAAGGCCCACAAAACTTCATTTCAATGTGTAGAAGGATCCCATGATTTTTTTACATTTGATTTTTCATCATTTGGGCTCCAAATTTTCATTTCAACTACTCTTCTACCAAGTTAGGTGTCGTTAATGCAATCTTTCATTAGCCATGGCCTACCATGTGACTCCATGAATTTGTTTGGGTGCCAAGGACATCAAAGATTAAATTTTGATTTTAGCTACTACCATTATTTCTAAATAGTCACATGTTCAATTTCTTATCGATAGTTCCCAGAAGTGAATTGTGACCTATACGTGCTATTATTGCATACCAACCCTTGTTTCTACCTACTTTCACTTATGGTACTGCTTCTTCCAACTGCTAGAAGTTATCGTGGAGGTTTTCCATTGATCCAAGGCATCCATTTTGGGGGAAATTTTATTCAAGCGTTGATTTTGAAGTGACTATAATTTTTAATTTTAGGGTTTTCTCCTCCTACATGTTTTATTGGCAAATGACTCATTTTTGAGGATTGGAGGGTACAAACATAACAGAGCAAAATAATATTTTGAAGGGAATAAATTACATAAAATCAGTTGTAGAGCAGTGGTAAGGATGTAAGGAATGCTTTACAACTGTAAAAGGCATATATTGTAATGTCATTTTCAGTCTTATGTCTCCATTGGTATGTATTTAAACTCAAAAAACATATCATTTTGAGATGTTTTCTTCAACATATTTTCTATTGTGAATGTAAATACTATTTGATGAATTTGATGAATTTGATGAATTTGATGAGTTCTAAGTTTGTTATAAATGTGTTGTAACAACTCTTTTGTGTATTTTCATATGGGTTTAGATAGTTTATTGATGGATTACTAAGTAGATAAGGTTAAAGTGATATTTTTTGATATTTGGATAAGAAGATCAACTATAGTTATCCTCCTTCATTTCTATTTACCCTTACTTATTGTGTCTTTGTGGCCTTGGAGTAAGCACCAGTCTCTTATATGTACTCAAATCACTCAAATTAAAACAAAATCATAAAGCTTATTCATTTTCAATTCCAGATTGTGTTGTTCATGATATCATAGTGTGTAGGGAGTAAAGAAAACCATTATCTATGAATTATAGAACTCACCCCATCTTGCATTTGTTTCCAAGGTGTTATATCAAATATATAAGGGTTAAAGATAACCAATTTACTTAGTCTGGTGACAGATCTAGGGGATGAGTAAACAAGTTTGGTTTGGCTACCATCAAATTAATTATTGCTTATCATAGGTGATTTCTATACCTTCTAAGGTATACCCTTGGGAATACCCTTTGAAGTTTAAGTTGAGCTCAAAGTGTAGAATATAAAACCCAATCTTGTTGAGTCAACTTGAAGTCCTCCATAGTTTTGTAGATGAACTGATTTTTCTCACATGTTGACAACGTTAGCTTTGTGAGTAGAATTTTGTTCTAGGAAGTGGAGTAGAGATTTTGAGACCAAACACTATGCATAATGCAATTGATTAATAAATAAGGATTTTTTTTTTCTTACTTTAGGTCACACAAAATGAAAAAAAAGGGATATACAAATAGGAATCCATATTCTTTACCATTTTAAACAAGGATTTCACTTTTATTTCTCTTACTTCATGTTAGATGAGTGTGGGAGCAAAGTATCTACATAAAAGTTATAATCCTAATTTGACAAAATAAAAAAATTAAACATCAAAAAATTAATAAAATAAGCATTATAGTTTGTTGTTATAAAATTTAAAAAAAAAAAAACTTGATCAATTATTCATTTGTAAAACTAAAATAATGAATTTAAAATTTAAAAATTTTAACTAGCAACAATGTAAATTGTAAACTTGTAAGTTAATTACTAAATTTTTAAATTGAAAAATAAAAATTAAAAATTAAAAAAATCATGAAAGAAGCTTGCCTAGGGGCTTGAATAATGATTTGAATCATTTAATTCACTAGTGGATTGATGTCGCTCTTCCTCTTGCTCTTCCTTAATCCAAATGCCTTCACTCTCACTTTTATATCTTGTTGTTGCAACTTTCAAATATGTTATTAAAAGTTTTAAGTGAGTTGGAATGGGGCTTAGATGCTTATTTTAAAGTTTTTTTTTAATGTTTAGGGTTTAGGTGAGGCCCATAGACCATTAGGGCACACACTTTGAATTATTTTTATTTTTATTTTTAAAATGACTTTTATGATGTGCATCACTAGGGGTGCCTAGTCATCTTTGGGAAGTTCAAAGGACTCCTAAGAGTCCCCTTGAATGTCTTAAGGATGTCTCAACATCCCCCAAAGGCTCCATTTCCCCCTCAAAAATATCCCCTTTGAGAGGGAAACATCTTAAAAATGTCCCTAAAACCTTGGTGGTGATGGTGGGACAATGGGGGATGTCTCCTCCAAATCCCCATGTCTTGGAGATGTCCCCATTTTAAAGACATGGGGATTTTGGTGGGGGTCATGTTCTTGTGGAACATTACATATAAATATATAATATTTACTACACTTCCTAAAATAAAAACACAACAAAAGAATTACCAACTAGTAAATAAAAACTATATTGGTAACAAAAGATGAAGTGTAATAGTCTATCAACAAAAAATATTAAAGAGTCAAACACATATTTTAAAAAACTAAAACTAGAAAATTAGTATAGATATCTTAAATACATCTATCTAAAGTATGGAGATATCTATACAAAGTTATTTTTAGATACATTTAAGATATTTTTTATTTACAATTTTAATTAATTATTTACTCATCTTAAATGTAATTATATCAATAGTGTCAAGGTTTTATGAAAATAAATCATTTCAATAGTTTTATATGTTATTTTTTGAAAAATTTAAATACAAACAAAATAGATTATTTATTTCACAAAATATTTATTAATTTAATCTACTTCAACTACACAAATAGATAACTAAATAAATGACAAAGTTAATTTATTTTACTTTGGAATTAATTTATAGAATGAAATCTAAGCAAAGTAAAATCAAATTTTATTTATTTATTTATTTATCTGCTTCTTTTATTTAAGAGGTCAAATGTATAATAAAAATAATAATTTTAATTTTTAAATATATGTTTAAAGAAGAAAGATTATGTATAAAAAATATAAAATACAAAACAAATAAAATATACGATGGACATTGTCGACTGAGGATATTAGTATGGGTCGATTACGCTTGATTCATGAAGCTATCGAAGGATATTCATGCCACTAATACTCAATCTTAAACAAGATCATTCAAATGAAAGCTAAGCTAAACATTTATTAAAACTAAACATTATGAACTATGAAAGCATTTAAATGTCTACTCTAATCCATCTAAAACTTATCTCGTTTTGGAATTCGTGTCGTGTTGATGTGGAACAATGACCCTTTCCCAATCCTATGACTAGTGAGCTTTTTCCAATCGGTTCTATTGAAGAGAATCGATGAAACTGTTGTGATATGTGAATGAAAACATTATTTTAATTTAAAATGAGCATGATGTAAAAGTTAATCTACCATGATTTTATGATAAATGATTTAGATATGCAATTGCTAAGCTAATCTAAATGAGATTTAAACCAAAAAGATTCAAACCCTAATTATCTAATTAGCTAAATGGATGCATAGAAGCCATTAATGGAAGCTAAGCTATTATGCGACTATTTTAAGCTAAAATATGCTAAATGTGAGTAAAGTGTGAGTGTGAGTGATTTCAACAACATAATTTTGCTCTGAAAGATGGATGATGGATCCATTTGTCTCCAAATAGTGAGCTATTTATAGGAAAGCAAATGAGAAATGAAGGGTTAAGATAAAAAAAGCTAATCAATTGTCAAGGATGGAGGAGATAAGAGGCATGGATCATGGATTCTCATCAATAGATGAGAATGCAAGATGAGATTTAATCAAGGGTTCTCATTCCTTCCAAACAAACACACTTTTGACCTATTTAAGAGGTCAAAGGTTAACTTGCTCAAGAGGTTTCAAGTTTAACTTGCTCAAGAAACCAAGTGAGAATATTCCCTTTTTCAAATGATTAGAGGAGAGAGAATATTCTCTGGAATATTCTCATGGGTGAGGAAAAATGATATTTAGTTAATTAAAACTAAATTTGATTGTGCAAAGGAGGAATATTCCCTTTGCAAGTGGGAGGAATTTGGATTAATTAGATAATTGCTAATTAAACAAGGTTTTAATCATGCAATTAGGGGATTGAGAAGAATAAAGTGATATTCATTAAATTAAATGATTTAATGAATGGGAGAAAGGTGAAATGACATTTAATTAAATAACTTAGGGTTATTTAATTAAATAAGAAGACGTAGGGAATTAAATTAAATAGTTTGATTTATCTAATTTAATGAGATGAAATGTTAGTGTGAAAGGGGGAAATTAATCTGATTAAATGAATTAGGTTAATAGATGCAAATGACATAATTAATTAAATAGTTAGGCTAATTCAATTAATTAAGCAAAAAGAGGATGGATTTGAGAGGAAATGATGTTAGTATACCTGATTCAAGTGCATGATATCACTCGGGATATTTTTTAGTGTCTACATTTTGCCCCTCTTTGAAGCAAGGTACCTGTTGCTTCAGTTCAAAGACTGATGCTCTTTGGATTACAAACTGCTACTCATATCAATTTTCTTTTTTTTAATTTTTAGATGCCCCACTACTGAAGGATAAAGCTGATTCCCTACCCCCTTGACAAATCGGGCAGAAATTTTGAATTTTGGGTTGATTTCTGATAAAGGTGAAAAGTTGCCCCAGGGGTCCAAAAAGGCTCTAAGATGCAAGAAACATGTCAAAAATGACAAAAGACGATGCAAAATAAGCTCCAATTTGGTAAAATTGGTGAAAATGTTGATAAACCCTAGCTTTAAGGTTAAATTAGGGCAAAAACCCCTAATTTTGATGTATAAATAAGCCAAGAAGGGTCACTTTCAATTCATTTGTGCATTCACACCTTAAGGAATTCTTGCAAATTGAGCTCTGACCCTCCGACGAAATGGCACGACGAGAGCTCCCACAACACATTTTCAACCGAGTTCGAGAGTACCAGCAACTTCCAAGCTCAGGACCACCGGTATGTAACTCAAAACTTGATTTGAAATTTGACTTTTTGATGCATTTATTGCTTTTTGAATTTTAAACTTTGGCCACGTCACTATATAGCGACGCTAAAATTAGAATCAACAACACTAAAATGAATTTTAGCGACACATATGTGTATTGTGACACAATTCACAATTTAGAATTAGGGTTTCCAATTTTAAATTGTGATGCATATGTTTATAGCGACGCACTTCCCGATTTGAAAATTAGGGTTAAGGTTTCCAAAGTTTAAATTATGATGCATATGTGTTTGGCGACGTGATTTACAATTTGAAATTCCTTGGGCGTTGCAATTTAGAATTTGAATTATAGCAACGCTATTGTCATTTTGGAGCCAAAAATTCCAAATTGAGTAAAAAAAATTTGGATTTTGATGTCGTGCCACTTTGTGGGTGTAGGAGGTCATTCCACCCTTGATGTCTCGTGAACACCAACCCACAATTTTGGAGAGGCTTGGTAATTTATCCAAGTTGCTCTAGGAGCACTTGGGGGAGATCGGTTTATGGTACGTTGCATATATTCCCATCGTCTAGACACATCTGGCTATGATGACGGGGCTATGCAAGAGATGGCACAGTGAGACTTCATCTTTCCATCTTCCGACAAGCGAGGCAACAGTGACTTTAGAGGATGTATGGCAGATTCTGTGTTTTCCAATACATGGCAAGTGTGTGATTTATGATGTCAACATTGGATATGATGCTTGCCACAAGGTGATGGAGATTGAGGACCTCGTTCTAGTCACTTCACATATCGACCTTGAGATGTATAGAGGTCAATTGCCCACATTCATATTGATCATTGTAGCCATCATTTCTATTTTGGTCGCTCATAACTGATGGAGCAGAGGATTTAGCCCAGGATGGGGCTTGGCATGACATAGGATGCTTTATAAGAGGACACTATTTGTATAGGGGCTAGTGATGTTGGCCTCATTGTATCATGATATGCATGACTTTGTCTACTGCAATGGAAAAGTTAATGGCACAGGGGTTACCTTGCTTCATATTTGGGCTTGGGAGCATATTTTAGTGCTCTGATCAATCATACATATGGCTGATATTGAGTCGGATGATCCTGTGGTTTGGCGATATAAGGGCGCCATCGCTCTCCAGCATACAAGGTAGTTTGGATTCCATACTGGCTTAGGGTACTCGACAATATGATAGTATTTAGATGGTGACCCTAGCTCTAGATGCCAGTGTGGTATGATGACACACAACAAATTTTATTTGCCAGATAGACCTAGTACATGTAGGGTCAAGACCATACTATTATAGAGAGATATCTACTAGACAGGGTGGCTCAATAGTTTGGCGAGTAGAAAGATAGGCCCAATGATTCATATAGGGCCATCTTTGCAAGATCAACTCAAGAGGTTCCCACATTGGGACCTACTATCCCAGCTCTAGAGGTGGTTGAGGGTTTTCAACAGTTAGTGGCACAACCATGGGCATACAACCAGGGACAGGCAGACGCACAGACAATGCCTACATATGATGCATCGTTTACACCCCCTCATCGGTTGATAGATCCTACAGGTGCTCCTCCACGAGAGAGACAGAGGGAGGGGAGTAGGCAGGGGTAGAGGCAAGGGCCAGGATGGCCAAGATGGGAAGATTCTTGAGGCTCCACCAGTGGGACAACAACCTCCTGTTCATCTGGAGCTCGTGTAGCAGTAGCCCATTCAACCACCACCGGGACCATATCCCTGAGACGTACAAATTTAGTAGCTGCAATAATAGGTGCAGACAATTACAAGTGAGCAAGATCAGGCCTGCCAACCGATTTTGGTGATCATTGTCAAGAAGGACCAGGCCAGACACCAAGTTTTGGCTATTATTACATAGATAGACCATGCGAGGTAGCAGGTATAGGCTATGACTACTAAGAGAGATTAGGAGATCAGTCACCGCCAACAGTTGGAAGCGATGACAACAGCTACACAGGGCAGGACTATATCTTCCCAGCTATACATAGAGGTTGTGATTGAGGCAGCCTATTACAGGATGCACTATCACAAAGATGTTTCATAGGCACTCAGACAGCTTGACTACTCATAGAGGAGTGATGCACGACCCAGGGCCGAGGATCAGCCAGAGAGACAGGCCAGAGAGGGTAGTAGCCATCAGGGCTAGCTTGATTATACATGCACTTTTTTATTTTGTTGCCCTATTCTTTGATATAGATATACATTCATGGGCTTCTTTTTTATAGCCTCATGGATATTATATTTATGATGGATATACATACACTGATTCAGATATTGTACCATGACAATCATGATTTTTTGATAGATATATGATAAGAATTCGATGTGATGTGATGTGTTCATCTTATTTCATGCTTATGATTGTATGGATGCATATGATGTGAGATGATATGCTCATATTTTATCATGTATGGATGCACTTTATTTATGCCTATGCGATATGTGATGATATGATATGGATGGATGCAATGTTTTTTTTTTTTTCGTTATCTTTTCATGATATGCCATGGGATGGATGATATGATATGCAAATGTTATGGATGCATTTCTTTTTGTGTATTTTATATGCAATTCATGATCATGAAAATGCATATGGAAAATACATATGTTATGCTTACGATAATGATAATGCAATGATTTAAGATGTTTAAAATAACAAATCTATATTATTTTGCGCAACTTAAATGATAATGCAGGATGTATGTTTTATGATATGCTATGGTATGCAATGGAGTATGCATGCTAATGGTTTGTGGATGCAGGATGGATGGATTGATGATGTTTTTTTTGTACTGACATGATACTAGGTTAGCGTGGAGAGAAGATAGAAGAAATAAGGTGAATACAAAGATGTTGGTAAATGGATATCCCACCTGCAAAACAAATCTCACTTTAGGTGATCCATGTAAGATTCATCATTTTAGTTCTCCTTCTGAGGTAAGTTGCTCTGATTTCTTATCAATTGGGAAGGCTGCCATAATATGTAAGGAAAATGTTGAAAAGATTTATTTAAAGGTTGAGGAAGTTGACCATGTAATTGGTAAAGTCTATGTTGTTGAGAATGTGATTGAGGTTGATAATCCTGGTGAAATCAAGCATACTAGTTTGCTATTTGAAACTAGTAATGATAGGGATATGCATGTAAATTTTAAATCTTGTTGTGACCTCTTGAATAATAATGATGTGCCCCTAATGGATGCCCTTTATGTTGACATGCATGAATCAGAGCAAAACAGAGTGGTGTTCCATGAGTTGAGACCTCATGAGAAGGAAGTGGTACAACACAAGTCTGCATCAGCAATTGATGATCTTCTAAATCAGGTGTTGTCTTTCCACTATCCTCTATGTTGTAATGATTTTCAGTTTGATTATGACATTGGGGACAATAAAATGTGTTTGTGGGTAAATCATGACAAGGCTGACAACCCACAACTGTTAATATTTCAAACTTTATACCCTCATAATGGATTTATTGCACATAAACTTTACATTTCTAAGTATAAAGATGAATTTGCTAGATTCATAACCATACCTAGCAAATTAAGACTTTTGCACATAATGAAAAATCAATTAAGTGAATGTACAAATTTTTACAATTTTATGTTTGTAGAGCTCAGATTTGGAGTTAGTTTAGGATTAGGATTGGTTAGTTTCAGTTTTTTTAGTTTAGTTGGTTTTCTTTTTGTTTTGTTTTCTTTTATTAGTTTTGGTTTCTTTTATTTCGTCCTGTCTTTCTTTTTATGTGTCCTCTTGTTTTTGTTTTTATTTATGGGTTTGTTTGTTTTGTTTTGTTTTGGTCTTTGGTTGTTTGTTTGTAGGTTTTTGTTCTCTTTTTCTATTTTGGTTTTGTTGGTTTGTCATGTCTGCCTGCTCTTTTCTTGTGCTCCTCTATTTTCTTCTCTATTTCTTTTCTTTCTTTTGGGGGTTCCTCTCATTAACAATAGAAGCTGAGTTGTATGCAAGTTATGTCAAAAGGTGAATTTGTTGAGAGTTTTGTATCAATATTTTCAAACACTTGATCAATCAGTAACTCTGAAAACTTTGATTTACCTTCATCCATTTCAAACTAGGGAATGTTAGCATAAATTAGAACTTGGTGCATTATGAAATTTCTGAGGAGTCTTTGAAAGCCTAACACGATTTGCACATCTTAAGAAATCCATCAGTTAGTTTACATAGGGTGGGCTAGCTCTATTCCAAGTGAAATATCTAAAGGGTTACATTTCTTTCACGATGTCCACGATGGTTCTCAACCTGCTACTTAAGCTTCACTGCTTGAGGACTGAGGGAAACCAAAAAATATACTTTAAAATAATCAACATATGAGAAAAAAAAAAGAGGAAATACGAGTAAAATTTGAAAATGAACTCAATCAGCAAGGGTGATTTGAATATCTCTACCGGGGCTATGGATGCCTGACTGGCAGTAGAGCAATGCTTAGAGAGAACTAGAGGTACCTCTGTCGGGGCTATAGACGCCTGATAGGTAGCAAAGCTATGCCCATAATATCATTGCATGTTGGAAGTGTAACTCACAACTATGTAGCTTGGGTAGAGTTTGCTTCCACTTTGATCATGACAACTCTGATGGAGGGAAATTAATCATTTGCACACACAAATAGATTTTAGTTTCATCTTGGATCTTTGTTGTGTCCCATTTTTTTTATTGTGAATTTTTACTTCTTAGATTGTTGTAATGAGCGTAAACCAAAGATTTTAGGTATTTGGAGGGTTACGCGTTTTAAAATGCTTAGAGAATTTTTCTAGTCGAGTTGCCATTTGTTATGCCTTGCATACACGCCAGAACTTTTGCTTGGAAAAGTTGGGGACCCCCTCTATTTTCCTTCGTTCCATTGTTTGGTTTTGTAGTGTTTGTGCTTTACCATTCTTGTTTTCGTCCTTTCTCGTGCCTTGTTCATTTTCTTTGTCTTTGTCAAATTTGGGTTTGGACGAGAACTTGCACTCTACACTTTTGGAAAGTTCAAGTTCTCATTTCTATCCCTACTTCAATCTCTATTTTCTTGTCGTCGTTGTTTTGTTGGGATTGGATTGCGGGATGGAATCAACACCTAACACCTTTTGCGGTTTCAAGTTCTGGTTTCACCCTAACTCTGATCTCCATTTCCTTTGTGTTTCTTTTTTTTGGTTTGAGTTCAAGTATCGGACCAGAACCGGAACAAGGAACCTTTCCAAGGTTCTTGTTCTTGGTTTTGTCCCGATCCCGGTTCCTACATTTGTTGTGTGTTTGTATTTCAAGTTTGGGTTTTGTACGGGAACCGACACCTTGCACTTTTGAAGGTTCATGTTCCGTACTCGTTCCCGATCCTAATCCCCATCTTTTTGTGGCATCATTTGCTTTTTTCCTTCATTTTTGTTGTCTTGTTTGTCTGTCTTCATCCTCATCTCCTCGTTTCATTTTTGTATCGTCCATCCTATCTTTAGAGTCTCGAAAATCCAAAAAAAGGTATAAAATATCAAAAACACAAAAAAAAATCTAAAATATAAAAAATACAAAAAAAAAAGATACAAAAATACAAAAAAATCAAAATTTGAAAATTACAAAAAATTATAAAATTCAAATATCCCAAAAAGTTAAAGTTAGAAAATATATACTAGTAATAATCTCGAAATGGAGGACCACACGAAACAGAGCTTGCATTTTTCCATTAACAGTACCTTTTCAAAAATTTATGCTTGTTCTATAAAGGCCAAGGGTTTTCATGGGGCATGAAGGGCTCCATCAATTGGTCTTCCCAATGTTAATGGTGTAGTTTCCAATAGATCAACTTTGGGTTACTATGGAAAGTCATCTTCATTGACAAAAAAGGAAAATTTTGGCAAGATTAAAGGATTTAAGGGCTCTCCTGGTACTATTTTTCATAATGGGGCCTTGGATTCCTAATCAGCAAGATTCCATGCTCCCTAATAGGAATTTTCAGTGCAAAACATGTGCCACAAAATATCTTATTAGGAAGAAGCAAGCTCCCTTTAACATTTGTGTTTGATTTAGAAGCTCTTGTAGATTCTTTGAGTTCTTCTCGCTCTTGGGTGGATGTGGCTTCTGGTCATTTTCCTTCCCATTCACTGACTTCTTTCCCCAACAATATCCCTATTTTTGGTAATTCTGGGGCTCCCTTCATTCCAAAATCCTCTTTTTTCTTGCCTGACCACTTTCCTGAACAACATTCCTATTGTTTTCCATAAATCTTCTACTCCTTTGAGATCCCCTCTCACTTTTCTAAATAACGTCATTATTACTAAGGTCCTTTTGGGCCCGAATGTTAATGGTTTTGATGGTGTCATGTGGAGGGTTCAACCTAAGTCTCATATGCAGGGGAAGGATAAGGCTCTAGGTTTTAAAGGGAAGAAGTGGAGCCTGAAGCAAAATATTGGAGTGATCAAGTCAATGTTACTCTTCCTCATGCCATGCTTCAACCACAAATTGATGATCTTAAGGACGTGGCCCTCATTTCTAATTTTTGGAATTTTACTCTAGATCTTGATTTTTTGAAATGTTGGATTTTTCAAACTTGGGAAGGATCTAATCAAGTTTTCTTTTTAGATAAGGGGGAAGGTTTCTTTGTAGTGATATTTTCTGATAAAGATTCTAGGAATGTTGTTTATAGGAAAAAAATCTTGGGATTGTGAGGGTAATGGTTTATTCTCAACCCTATGGACTCCAAATTTTTGTCCTACTTAGACTAGGGTTCAATTCATTCCCTTTTGGGTTTAGTTGCAAGGGTTACCCTTGGAGTATAGAGAATCAAGCATTATTGAGGTCCTTGGTAATCAATTAGGGATTTTTCTGCATCGAGATTTGCATTTTTTTCTCTAATCCATCATTACCAGTTAGGCTTTGTGTTCTTATTGATGTTTCTAAGATTCTACCAGCAGTTGTCAATATTAAGTCAATTCACAGCTTGTGGAAACAAAAGGTAATTTATGAGGATCCAAAGCAATTTTGTTTTCTTTGTCATTTTCCTATTCATCCTTCACAAAAGTGTGTGGAGTCTGAGGATTTGAACATGGATTCCAATATTCATTCATCCAAAAGCTCTATTAATCTTCTGAATGACATGTCCATTGTGCCTTTCTCTACTCCTGCCAAGGATATATTGCGAACGTTTGATTTGTCTTTCTTCTCTAAGGTTTTTGATGTCTATTTTAAGTGGTGTCAATTTATCACTGGACTAAGTTCACATAAAATTTTAGTGTTGAAATCAATTGGGGATTCTTGTTGTAGCTATCTCTCTTTGGGGGAAGCCGAGGGTGTTCAAGTAGTTTATTCTAATGTGATAGAATGTTTCCATGACACAGTGCCTTTTCTACTGGCCAAAAATTCATTAGTAGGTCTTAGTAATGAAGGGGCACTTACCAAGGTTTTTGGTTCTCATTTAAGGCTTATTATTATTTCTTTTGTATTTGGATTGGAGAATCTATTGTCGTCTCCCATGAATATTTTTCTTCATTCTCTCAAGTCATTGGTTCCTTAGATCAATTTTGTTAGTTTTCAACAATTGAAACAATGTGCTTCAATGCTAACACTTGGACTGCCAAATCAATGTGAAGAAAGGTTAAAGATTTTTGATGGCCACGATGATGTGGATAATTTCATTTTGCACTCTCATCCAACTTTAGTCAGTCCTAATGTTTGTTCCTCTAGTTTTCCTTCTGAGATGGAGTTTGAGAAATTTGTTGATGAGACATTAGTAATTGTAGGAGAACAAATGATTGATGATATCACTTATGAGATTTTTGGGGAAGGGGAGTTTTCAAATGAGCTAGGCTCATTATCAACATATTTGTCTCCTTTGTCTCCTCCTTCAAGCAAAAATTCACCTACCAAAAGGGGTAGGAAGTCTTTAGCTACTAAGTTACAAGAAGAAATAACAACAGTCTTACAAACAACTTTAGATGTCAAAATGAGTATAGGATTGAAACAAAAAAGACCAAGGAGAGATTGTTGCTCTCCCAAGTTGCAATGAAGTTAATATCATGGAATGTCATAGGAATAAATGCCCCTTACAAACGGACCCAAATCAAGCATCAATTAGATGCTTGTGGGGCAAATATAGTTGTTCTTCAAGAAACTAAAACTTTAGATGAGTCTTTTCAAGCTATTACTAAGAAGTGGAATAAATGGAAAGCTTCTCATTTGCCATATTAAGGAGCTTCAATAGGTTTGATTACCCTTTGGAATCCAAAAACAATTTGCATTAGTAATGTTTCTTTTGAACATAACTGGAAGCTAATGAAGATTAATCATTTTGATTTATCTTTTTAGTTGTTGAATGTTTATGGTCCTAATAGTACAGTAGATAAGAAGCTACTATGGGAACTTTGAAACTGAAATTAGATGGGTTGGGGCAAGACAAAGTTGTTCTTGTAGGGGATTTCAATGCAAGTTTACTAGAGAAAAAATGTGGCATATGTCCCCCAAAAAAAGTCATGGAGGATTTTGCTACTTTTATTCAAGATAATGCTTTGGTGGATATAATTCCACAAAATGGAGGATTTTCTTGGACAAATAGGAGAAAGAATTTTCTTCAAATTGTGGAAAGGTTATGTTCTGCAGTTTTTGCACACATGCCCCACTGAAATCAAGGACCCTCTTTCGCTTTGGTTCTTGGTGTTTTACCCCCTTTGATTTTGAGGACTTACTTGCTTTGGACATGAGCTTGAATGTTTATCTTGCCTGCATTATTGATATCTCTATGGTATTTATTGAAAATCTTAAGTTTTAGACTCATTTCGAGTTTTTTGTTGTTTTCAGGAAAATTCTCTCTGGGCAGAATTCCTCGGATGCTTTGAAAACCCGGTGGCGGCTGCTTTTACACTATGATCTAGAAATTTTGAGACCTCGTGGAATTCTGTGTTGTCCGGATTTCTCTAAAGTTTCATCACCCTTTTGAATTCCCGGGTTTTGGTTTGGGTTGTCTTGTTGACTGCATTAATGCTCAATTGCATGACTTTTGCGGCATGTATTTAGTCAATTTTGAGGAATTTTTGTGCCATTGAAGTTTATCATTTATCTTCTATCGATATGAGGGGCATTATCTCAAGTGCTTGGCTTGATTTGGCATTTGGATTTGTGAATTACTAGATTTGGTGGTGGATTTCTTGGGTGTCATCATAGTTGTCTGTTTGCTAGGGCGCCAAATCTTGCTACTTGTCATTGCTATAATCAATTTCACTTCATCAATGGTATGTATTTGTTTCCTTTCTTTTGATTTTTGAATGTGAGTAATTCTTTGGCATCTGGAGTGTGCTTGGAATCTAGATTTTACATGTTTAGCATTGAATATCTTGGGGCTAGGGTTATTCGATTTTGCTGGATTGACAACCCCAAGTGAGTTTGTGAGCTTGCTTTTAGTATCATTATGAAATAGCTTGCTTGTGTAGGCCATAAATGATCTTTTTGAAAACCTAGCAAAACAAGTAAGTCGAGTCCAAGCTTGTTCTTTGTGTTCATGGAAAAATTTTAGGGTTTCAGGTTTAGGGCATCACCAATTCCCATCGATTTGTTTTGGAATGAGTGTTGAATTTAAAAGATGATTTGTAAGAGGCTCAAATCGAGCTAGCATCAAGCCTAGGGTCCTCAAATTTTTGATCGTTTGATCAATTTGAGTGAAGTTGCGAAGAAATATTGACATTCAAAATTTCATAGTCTTTGCGAAATTCCTTGATTGCCAAAATTCCCTAATTTTTCGCCCTTCCTTCATTTTCCCGAAGATATGCAAAAACTCAAAATTACGCCTGCCTTGCAAATTTCCTCTCCCGATGGATTTTCCTAAAAGTCCCACCATTCAAAGGATTGGAGAGATAAATGGATTGAATGTTATGTGTCTTGACATTTCATGGTTAATTTGAATAATTAGAGAGATGGTTCATGCTTCTTTTCTTCATTTGGATAACCAATTTATGATATTAATGCCATGATCGTTAAAATCCGCCTGGCATGGAATTCCTAAAATTTCTCTTTGGCTTGATGTCCCCAAATGGCTAAAAATCCTAGATTTCTAAAGAATTGTGCCTTATGATGATTCAGAGGATTTTAATCATAATTTTTGAACTAGTGAATGATAAACATGTTGTTTATGATGAGCTGACCTTAATTCTAATATGGTAAATAGGATTTATTGTGGTCTCTAATTGATTGTAGGTTGAATCAAGTAAGGCAGTTGCAAGTGGAACCAAGAGCAAGCAGATGGATCAGGGTCCTAAGGGATCTTCAATCTCTGAAGCAAAAAGGATCAAAATTGACATAAAGAGTAAGGTTCCTGAGTCCAAGCTTTCTTCCATCTAGACTGAAGTAGGTGACACCAATGTAGGCAGATGGGATTATGAGGAATTCAAGACAAGAATGGCACAACAAAAACCTCCATTATTGGCTAGAAGGTTAGTGGAATCAAGGTTGGTTCATGTGGCTGGTTTTCCTCCTATGATTCAATGCTATGATTTGGTGCTTGAATGTGCAATACATCATGATAGAAGTACACAAAGGGTGATCGGTCCTCAAGGCAGGATGTTGGCAAAATTTTCTCCTGTATCTGTGGCACAAACCTTTGACATGCCTGACAAATCTCATGCAATGGCTCTGGACTTGGATGTTGCTAAAAATTATTTTGAAGATGATTCAAGTAAGGCTCTGCAGGTGGTCAATTCTTGGTTGGAGAAACCTAAGCCCCACATCTCAAAGCTTCCAAAACAATTATTCAGGATAAAATTCAACTAGAGTACTATGATGTTATCACATTACTTAGCAGGGTAATGGGTTTGAAGAGTGCAAGAGTTTTTGAAAATTGGATGTTCTTGGTTATAGTAAGGATGGAACAAAACACCGATTATCACTGGGGCAGGCATTATAAGTGCCATGATACATGATCAATTGTGCAATGTATTGCAAACTAAGAGCTTCACAATTACTTCTTACTTGGTTTATGCCTTGGCTAGGTTTCATCCATATAAGGGATTAAGTACCCCAGGAACCTTTGGGCAGGATGTGATATATGAGGTCTATCCACAGCTACATCTAAGTAGCTCAAGCTATAGGAAGGTGAATGATGCATTCACCATGTACATCACCAGGTTGCTCCAAGGTGCAAAGCATGTTAGAATATCTGACAGTGCTAAAGAGTTGATCAACAGGTATGGGGCTTGGTTTATACAGTTTTCCACATTTTCTTATATAAGGATAGATGGTTTCCAGAGGGCCCCTTACAGACTTCCTAAGTATCCTACTGATCACCTCATACTCCTAGAATTCACAAGGCAGATATGTGATTTTGATGCCATAGTTAAGAAGGAAAAGCATAAAATAAGATTCGACAATGACTTTCCCCTCAGGGTAGGTAGTAATGAGGCTTGCCCTTCCATACATACAACACATTTTTCTGAAGAGGAGATGAGTACTCTAGGCCTTTCTTTCCATTCTAAAAGGTCCAGGTTTGACAGAACTGGTGAAGCCCAGAAGAAGGCTAGTAGAGAGTATAGTCACAAGGATGACCTAAAGGATTACTAGGCTAACTGTAAAGATGAGTTTGAGATTCGAAAGAAGAAATTCTCTAGGCTACCAGTTAACTTGATTAGACTATAAAATGTTAAGGTCATCCAAAATTAGATAGATGATGATGGAGATTTAATTCAGGGCCATGACTATGAGGCTATGAAAGATAAACCAATTGGAGAAATAGACTGGATGGACGAAGAGAAAATAGAGTTAGAACAGTTCATGACTCTAGTGATTAAATACACAAAATTGTTGCTTAAGCACAAGATTTGGGAATTGGAGAGAAAGAGTGTACAATGCACCTATGATTTGATGGGAGACTTGGAGTCTCATTCCGCTTCTAAAGAGTCAATGAAGCAAGATCCTAAAGGTAAGGGAAAGGTGAGCTCCCCTTTTAAGATAAAGATCAAGGATGTTTAGGTTGAGGAGGAAAAAGAATCAAAAAAGCAAAGAAAGCCCATTGCCAAGAAAAGGAAACATATCTCAAGGACGAAGAAAGCTGCAAATGATGAAACTGAAAAAGAAGGTAAAGAGGCTAGTGTTTCTATGCCTAATAAAACAAGAATAGTAAGGTTGTCACAAAAGGAGAAGGAAATTTCTAAGGTAGGTGGTGAAGTTGACCCACCAGTAGTAAATGTGGAAAGTTTGGGAGAGAAGACATAGGTGTACATGAGAAGATCAAGGATTCCATCTCCTAAAGATGATATACCAAAGAAAAGTACTCCCATAGTTGTTCCTGCCACTGAGCATGATAATATCCCTCCTTCTCATGAAGCTCACAATACACCAAATGAACCCAAAGATGTTGAAGATTATCAAGATCAAGAAGGAGAAGAATTCTAAGAGGGTGAACTCTACAGTGTTGAAGCTGAAATAGAGAAGGTTTTGCAGTCTCCTCTGGTGAATTATGAGGATTCACCTCTAAGGAGTTAAGAGGATAAACCTCCTTAGAGAGAGGAAGTATCAATTAGGACTCCTTCACCAGTGCATGAGGAAGAAGAACATGATAAGGGAAAAGAAGATAAAGTTGAAGAGACTCCTAAAAAGCAAGATTTGAATGAAGTACCCAAGGTTCACCAGGATGCAGTTGGACAAGGTAGTGTGCATTCAGATGCCACAGTTCCAGAATGGTTGGATAGAGAGCTGAAGAGTAAGCAGGTTATGGTGGATGATACTCTCCTTAACTTGGATGTATTGATGGAAAACATAGGAAAAGGAAAAACAAAGAAAAATGCTAGAGTTATTTCAAAAATTGAAAGAGATAGCGTAAATAATAGGGTGGTTCACATTACTACTCTTGCTCCTGATAAGAATAGGGATGATGTGACTGGTAGTGACTACAGTGTACAAACTATCAACCAAGGGCCTACCTCCATGGAATAGGAAATTGAAGAATATGAGGGATCTAGTGTTGTAATCTTGGATAGATTAAGGAAAGAGGTGCAAACCAAGCAAGAATTGAAGAGGGAGAATGATAATCTTAAGAAGTATCTGCAAGACTTGATGAAGCCCTTGCAATCCATCAACTCCTCATCATCCACTACAAGCTTCCTACCATAGGAAACCATAACTGATTTGGAGAAAATGAGGACCACCACACATGCCACAACGAGTTGGTTGCAAGGAGGGCAAGTTAAGGGAGATAACGCTATCAAGTATATCCTTTCAACTGGTGGAGATGCTATAAGGTCAATAGATTGGTTAAGAAATGTATTAGCTCGGGATAAAGAGGATGTGGATCTCTTGTTGCAGAAGACCAAAAACATCATGGAATACACTAAAGATAAATTGGTAAGTGATGGCATTCTTTCTTCCTCCAAAGCTGTAGAACCTTGAGAATGGTTTGAAGTTTTGAATATAAGGCAAAGGGTCTTGAAGAAGGTATATAAGTAGAGGAAACAAATTGAGGACACCTTGAATGAGATCTACAACAAATGTATTTCCTTATTTGAGGTTATGATAGGAAGGAAAAGGTTTGCACTGAAACATCTGAGCTTGGAACAGTTAAGAAAATGGTGGCGAGATGTATACTCTCCAATCAATGAGGGCCCAGTCACTGAACATCGGTTAGATGATGCAGCTACATATATTGCAGTGATGGATAAATATCAAACCAGTAAGGTGGATTGGGATAAAGTTGTAGAGCATTCAAGAGAGGACATTAAGTCCATTGAAACGAGGATTAAAGTATTAGCAATGTCACCTATAGCCGACTTGGACAAGATATTTTTGATGGTGCAGGATAGGATGGGACGAGATAAGGACAAAGGGGGGAGCATTTAATGCAATGCCTCATCAAATTTTTGCTTCCCCATTATTTCTCTTCTTCCTTTGCATGCATTGGACCAAGCTATGTTGGAGACCCCAGGCCGACCTGGATGGAACACTTGTATTTAATGCACATTTTACTTTATTTTGAATTCCTCTTGGCCGACTTTTTTTTGTGGCCGTTTATTATTGTAAACCTAATTGGGCTGACATATCTTGGTGGTTTCTATAAATATGACATTTTGCCTCATTTGTAAGGGCTAGATAGTTTTACTTGGAGCGAATTAAGTAGTATAACAAGAGCTAGAGTTAGGAGTTAGTCTTATTTTCAAGCAAGTGTTGTAACAAAAGACTGGAATTGTTGCCACTTTGGGTGATTTAATGCAAGTGAAGACATTGTGATTTGGTGTCTTTCTTGTGTTGAATTTTATCTGGCATGGTTCCTGTGATTCTATCTTTGAAGTTGCTTAAGTTTATTTGATGTATGCTAGGTTTAACGTTAGAGGAATTAATAGTATTCATGATTTGATGCTTGAGGTGTTGCAAAAATCTCTAGTCCATACTTTTTGCAACTAGTTGATTGTTAGTTGCTTTGCAAAGTTAGCTTGGACTTTAAACTCACTGTGCTTAGTTCAATTGTGGATGTTTATTCATTTCAATTGCAATAGGGTTGTTTTGGATGAATGCTCATAATCTAAAAATCTTTGATGCCTTAGAAGATTGCACTATTTCTGTAAGATTGTAGATTCATCTAGGTCAAGCAGGAACCAGTTTTTGAGGGATTGATCCATTTCAAGTGTTTCATCATTTGCATTGTTAGTTTTAGGACTAGTGTTAAGTTTAAGAATCTCTCTAGAAACCCTTATCTCTTTTGCCATTTCTTTTGTCATTTTGGTTAGATTTAGGATTTTAAGTATCACCATATTGAAATTTTTGATAAGCTTTAGATTTAGTATTTGTTTGTAGTAAGGTTCCCTTGTGATTACAACATTTTCACATTTATCACTGAGTTGTTTTTGCATTGTCAAGACCTGAAATTAGAGACCTTGGGGTTATCTCTTGAGGCTTGCTGATAGAGATTTAACTTTAAAGAGAGATAGGATATTATATTATGTCTGAGTTGTTGTTGTGCAGAAAATGCCATCAATAGGTTAGATAGGTTCTTAACTTCTCTGAACTGGGTCTTAAGTGAATTTGAATTAACATCTGAAATACTGTCATTTGTTGCCTCAAATCATTTTGCTATCTCACTAGATTTGAAAGAAAAAAAGTAAAGCCAAAGTTTCAATCTTCTTTTAAGTTTGAGGCAATGTGTTTTAGACATCCTGAACTTATTCTTTTGATAAAGCAATGGTGGTTGAGTGCACCCTTTCTTCATGGTTCTATAATATTTCAGTTGAGCAAGAAGTTGGACCATGTTAAATAGCAGTTAAAAATTTGGAATCAACATGTTTTTAAGAATTTTTTTGTGTAGAAAGATTTGGTTTGCAAAAGGTTAGCAGAGGTAAATGATAAAATTATTGCTAATGGACTTGATAGTGTATTATTTGAAGAACAGAGTAAATTGCAAGAGGAATGGAAAGAGTTGATATTGAGAGAGGAGGTCTATTGGAGATAGAAATCAAGAGAATTATGGTTGAAATATGGTGATAGGAACACAAAATATTTTCATATATCAACACAAATAAAAAAAGCAAAACGTTCAATTTTCTCAATTCAAGATAGTGAGACAGGAGTTTTGCTTACTAAAGAGGAAGAGATTCATAATGAAGGAGTCAATTTTTTTCCTGCCTTATTAACTACAAATAACAATGACAATGCTAATTTAGCAAGGGAAAGAGAAGAGATTCTTCAAGATATTCCAAAGTTGGTCTCTCATGAAGATAATGTTAGGTTGTTGGCTCCTTTTTCTCTCAAAGAAGTAAAAGAGGTGGTTTTCTCCATGTCTCTTGACAAAGCCCTAGGACCTGATGGTTTCACTGCCATCTTTTATCAAAAGTGTTGGGTGTTCATTGGAGTTTATATTTTAAATGCATTAGAGGAATCAAGAAAATCAAGAGGTATTCTGAAAAAGTTCAATGTTACTAATATTGCTATCATACCAAAAATTAATTCCCCAAATACTTTCTTTGATTTTCGGCCTATTTCACTTTGTAATACAATGTATAAAATCTTTACAAAGGCCATCTATCTTCGACTACATCCTCTTGTGTCTTCAATCATTTCTAAGGAACATAGGGGTTCCATTCCTGGCAGAGAAACACCAGAAGGAGCAATTATTGCTCATGAAACTTTGCACTCCATTGTTGTAAATAAAATGTCTTCCATGATTATTAAACTTGATATGCAGAAGGCATATGATAGGGTTGATTGGTCTTTTTTGAATCAGGTGCTATTGAAGTTCGATTTTTCTCCTAAGTGGTGTAAGTGGATAATGGCATGTTTATCAGGTGCCAAGTTTTCAGTGTTACTAAATGGATTAGTAGTTGATTTTTTTGGATCTACTCAAGGGGTCCACCAAGGGGATCCATTGTCTCCATTTTTATTTATCATTTTAGCAAAAGTTGAGCAGGTCTTTCCATAAAGCTCATGTGAAAGGTCTCATTTAGGGTGTTCCAATTCCAAATACTAATATATCAGTGACTTATTCTCTTTTTGCTGATGATACTTTGCTCTTTGGTAAAGCTTCAATTTTAGAAGCTTTGCATATAAATTCATTATTGGATAAGTATACTAGAGCTTTAGGTCAAAAAGTAAATGAAGGAAAGTCAAAAATCTATGTATTCAATACAAAATATTCCATTGAAAAGAAAATTGTGAGGTTATTTGGCTTTCAACAAGCTCAGTTGCCATGTAAATATCTTGGGATTCCATTATTTACAGGTCAAAACAAGATTACTTATTGGAAAAAAATCATTCAAAGTATTCAAGCTAAAATCTTATCATGGAAAGGGAGATGGCTATCTTTGGCGCGGATAATTTTATTAGTAAAATTTGTGTTATCAACAATTCCTAATTACTATATGGAAGTTTTAAAAGCTCCAAAGTCCATCATTTTTCAAATTCAAAAGTTGATTTGAAAGTTTTTGTGTTAGAATTGGCTATGGATGCCAAGATCTATGGACCAAATGGAAAGCACATAGAGAGAGAGATGAATATGACAAGAATAGATTGTATTCAATGTCAATGATATGAGATGATTGTTGTTGATTTACAAATGAGAGACCCCTTGATTATATAACCAAGGTGAGATGCAAGATGTCATAGGATTATGACAAGTGTCTTAATCATATGATATGAGACAACTAATAACACTTACCTAGGTTCACATGTAGTAGTTGTCAAAGGATAAGATAACAACTAATGACAACTAACATCTTCTAGAAAGATTCCTTCCTATGACTGAAGTAAACTTAACTAAGATGTAGATAAGTCCCCTAGTAATGAATTAACTAGGTACAAGACTTTATTTACACCAACACCCCCCCTTAAGTGCAACTTAGGGAGTAGCAGATTATTATGCAAATGACACAAAGATGCATGAATGGGTCCCAGCTACTAGGCCATGCTAGGTACCCCTGTACATATTCAAATGCAATGTAATGCAATCTCTCACAAATGAAGAAAAGGAGAAAACCCAGTGGGACAAAACTCCTCCCCAAAAGAGAGATGAAATACAAAAATGAAATGCTCTCAATGAAAAATGAAAAGGTAAAAACCCCATGTGAGGAAAAAGACCCCCCCATAAGAGAGAAGTAGAAGAGAGACAAGGAAGCCCCCCCTTAATGTTGAGTCTCCTGCAATGATGGTAGAAGCTCGACATTGAATGCTGAAGATGATCCAATCTCGCCGAACAACATTCCTCCCATTAGGAAGAAACAAAACCATGGATGTATGCAGGATATCATGAAGATAGATGATGTTTGATGTCTCCAAAGCATGCTCAAGTGTCTCCATGTCGATGCCAAAAGTTGACACACTCTAAACAGGTGTTCTAGGCCACACTGCTGAAGAGGACAATTCAACATCTAGTAGAGAAGAATGTAGAACATGATCCAAAGACAAAGATATCCCCTCTGAAGACAACTAAGCCTCCTCCAAATGTTGTCCAAAAGTATCCACACTCACACCAATCTGTGAAGAATGATCATGTAGAGAATGAACAAGAGGGTCAAGGTGTTCCCTCACAACAACTGAAGAAAGTGCATCTTCATCAAAGAGAAGATGAATGCTATTGATGATGTCTCCCAAATCTGCAAGATGAGACTCCACAAACAAGTATGAAATACCTGTCAAGAAGTCATCCAAAGTAGCCATATCTGGAAGACCATGTATATCTTGTTGCACTAAATCACAAGGAGTCAAAACTATTGAATCACAAGTATCCTCAGGTACAACAATAGATGAAGATGTGATCTCAATAGGAGGAGGAGAAGCAAGAAGAAAAGTCTCTTTGTCAACTAGAAACTCAAGACATTTATTATACTCAAGCTCCTCTAAAGTATCATCATCATAGGGTATATTATCAGCATCATCAGGGGGAATTAAACAATCTGCAACAGGATCATCTGGGAATGGAGAGATATGATGGTCTCCAAAGATCTCCCAAATCTTGGTCCAAAGTGTGTGTGGGCACTCGATATCTGAGATCTCCATAGGAATATCAACACCAATATATGAACCAATTAATCCTACAATGTGATCATTATTATTACCCCAAATTGATTGCTTCTAAGGCATGTTTGGTTCAGGTATGAGCCCATAAAGGTATGGAAAAACCTTAAGCCACCTAAGATGTGTCAGGATACCTTTCTTCCAAGACTCATAATTATCCTTATTCAACATTACCATAGAAGGATGAATAGACAAACCCATGATAACTCCTTAAATGATCAACACAAATGAATCAACCACAAGATTACCCCCCCAAATTCACTCAATCAAGAAACCCCCCAAGCAATATCTAATTTGGCACTTTATATTTAGTGCATTTACAGTTGCCACTTGCCAAAAACAACGAAGTGGTCTTGATCTTAGTACATGCAAATGCCCAAAATAGGCCACAAAATCAAGTACAATTTTTGGCATACAATGAGATCAATCTGATCATACCACTGAGAAGTACATGAAAAATCATGTACTTTCAAATAAAATTGCACCCAAAAATGATACCGTAGAAGCAAGTTATGAGCTCCTAAAGTTCTCAAAATGAGGAGGAAGCAGCAACACCTATGAGAATGTATAATTTCTAGAAAAACCAAAGACCAAAACTAGAAACTAATTGTACCATTGTGAAGAGCACGAAAAATTAGCCCAAATAAAAAAAAAATTGCACTGAAAAAGGAGGTCGTATGGCTGAGATATGAGCCTTCAAAGATTGACTACAAAATTGAAAACTCAATCTGTGAGTGGGGAGAAAATTTTCAAATGGGCACTGATGCAGGTTGACGTCAAAAAATCCTTGGATTAAATTTGACGATCATCGGTTGTAAAAAATAATATTATGCTATGGTTGGAATATGCTCCTTATGGAATATTCTTAAGGTGGCCGGTGGTGGAATCTTCGTGGGACCCGCAGAATATTCCCTATCTTTTGAAAAAGGCTGGCTGGATTGATTAAACTTGCCAAAATAAATGAAGTCCATTGGGTTTTTGAAAGATCCCCGCTGGTGTTTGTGGGAGCCGCGGGAGTGTGGGGGCCGGGGGCCTGCATGGCCCACTGCCGTGTGGCCACGTGGCCTACACAAAGGGGCCTGTGGGTATCCTGTACCTGTGCAGTACCCTTACTGTACTCAAATTTGCGGCTGGTAGGGTATGTTGTACCTCTGCAGATTTAAAAAACTTTTTGATATTTTTTATACTATTTTTCAATACAATTTATAGAAAAAAGCCAATCGGTATTTATTTAATTTTTTTCCTAAAAAAATTTCAAAAAAATTTCGACTGAAATTAAATAATGATTTTTTGCAAATCGTACCCAACGCAATAATGACAACTTGGGGGTCGTACGGCTCCTTGAGCAAATTTTTTTTGTCTCACCGGATGACTTCTTTGATTTGGACAAATTGACAGTCGATCTTAGGGTTTTTGGCCCTTCTGGACGCGATGGCAAGGTTGGATTTGACCCAAAATGCTCCAAAAATGTAGCTACCTTTTGGATCTGGCAACCACTCTTCAGCTTCAAACCCTCATAGATTTGGCCTCGTATGTCTGATTTGGACGAAACAAAAGGAAAAATTGACTTTCTCAAACCTTCTAGATGCAATGATGAGCTTAGATTTGCACCAACAATCTCCGATTTAAACCTACAAAAAAGAGCCAAAAATGGAACTCCCCCAAATTTGGTATCTCTCTTCAGAAAAAGACTCTCCAATGGCACCCAACTTGCTCTGATACCATGTTAGTATTGGCTATGGATGCCAAGATCTATGGACCAAATGGAAAGCACAAAGAGAGAGAGATGAATATGACAAGAATAGACTGTATTCAATGTCAATGATATGAGATGATTGTTGTTGATTTACAAATGAGAGACCCCTTGATTATATAACCAAGGTGAGATGCAAGATGCCATAGGATTATGACAAGTGTCTTAATCATATGACATGAGACAACTAATAACACTTACCTAGGTTCACATGTAGTAGTTGTCAAAGGATAAGATAACAACTAATGACAACTAACATCTTCTAGAAAGATTCCTTCCTATGACCTAAGTAAACTTAACTAAGATGTAAATAAGTCCCCTAGTAATGAATTAACTAGGTACAAGACTTTATTTACACCAACACTATGGTCTGGTAATGTGGATAGGAAAAAGAAAACTCCTTTGATATCTATGGAAATAATGTGTTTAGAGAAGTTAAAAGGTGGAGCAGCCCTTCATAACTTGTTAGAAAGGAATTTAGCATTAGGAGCTAAAATGGTTTGGCGAATGTATGCAAAACCTTCCACAAAATGGTGTCATATTATGTAGAGCAAGTATTTGGATAACCATTGTCCATCTAGAATTTTTACTGTGGCAAATCCACCCTCGGGGTCAGCAATGTGGATTTTTTTAGTTTCATGTAGAAAAGTCATTTTACCTCATTTAACTTGGGAAGTTAATGATGGTAATGAAGCCCTATTTTGGAAAGATTCATAGAATGAATATTAGAATCTAGCTGTGGGTTATAAATTTGAGAATTTTGCATCCATATTTTCCCAAAATTGGGGCCCAAAAGTCAAAGATTATGTTCAACATGTGGATTCATTAACGGGAAAAGTCAAGTGAAAAGATTTTTTAAATGAGGCAATAGATGAGAATCATAAAGGTCAGATTTCATCTATCCTACAAGAAAGAGTAGTTTATTTTTCATCCAAACTAGATAGATTAATTTGGTCTAAAGCAAAAACAAGTTGCTATATAGTTAAACAGGGGTACAAATCGATTTCTCAAGCTCCCCAAATAACAGCTCAAAGAGCATATCAATTTTGTTGGAATTCATAATTTTTTCCTAAAGGAGGCTATTTTCATGGCTAGCAATACAAAATAGAATTCTTACAAGTGACAAGTTAGCTAAGCTAAGGATAGTTGTTCATTTCAAATGTGTGCTTTGTGATCAGGAGCTGGAAGACATTAATCATATTTTCCTTTTGTGTCCAGTGGCACAAATTTGTTGGTTGTTTGTTGTGGCTAAAATGAAATGGCTAACAGTTTTTCCAAACACTATTTGGTAACTATTTACTAGTTGGCCACAGTTGTACAAATCTTCATTTTTTGTAAGTATTTGGTGTATTATACCGTCCTCAGTTTTATGGGCTATTTGGTGGGCAAGAAATAGATACATTTTTAGGAAAGAGAAACTAAATATTGATCAAATGTTGTTATTATTGGAAAGGTCCGTATTTGAAACAATAAATGCATATGTGTATAAAGCAAAACATGTAGGTTCACTTTTCACTGAATGGGATTCAAGCTTGTTGTCCTCATGGACATTCTTATCTCTTCCTTTCGAAGGTAATCTTCATCAGTATGGTCAAAAATTAAACAAAGCTTCCATAGTTTGGTTACCCCCTCCTTCAGGCATTTTCAAGTTGAATATAGATGGAGCCTCTAGGGGGAATCCAGGTGTATCTGGAGCAGGGGTGATTATAAGAGATCATAAGGGATTAGTATTATGTGCTAAATCTTTTAAATTGATATCTGAGAGTAACAATGCTGCTGAGGCTCAAGCTCTTTTGCATGGTTTGAAATTAGTTCATAGTTTTAAGCTTCCTATGATCCAAGTAGAAGGAAATTCCCTAATCCTAATCAATGCATGTAGGGATTGTAAGCTTCAAAATTGGAAATTGGAGTATATTGTCAAATAGATCTGGTCCTTGCTTGATAAGTTAGGTAACTATCAAATTTTGCACACATACAAAGAAGGAAATATGGTGGCAGATTTTTTGGCAAATTATGGGTGTGATCAAGCAGACAATGAAGTTACTCATGTGGTTGAACTGGGTAAGATTCATCCTATACTAGAAGCCTTATTATCAAAAGAGGAAATTTAGTAATTCCTCCTAAGCTCCATTGATGTATGGTGGATCATCTAGCCAATCTGGGGTGTGAATGACTTTCAAAGATGGTAGTAATCAAACTCTAGCTAATATTCAATTGCTTGACATATTTTAGAAATAAGCATATGACACATGAACTTGTGATAACTATCTTATGTGGCAATGAGATGATCTAGCAACACACGTGTAATTGACAATTACAAGTGTGTTATGATTCTAGCTAGAACTATGAAAAAGAAAATTAGAAAAACATTATACTTGGTGATTTGGCTACACATGTGTAATTGGCAGTTACAAATGTGTTATGAGTGAGCATATGAATATGAATCTACTATCTTATGGTAACGATGCTCTAGCAACACATGTGTAATTGACAATTAAAAATGTGTTATGTTTTCTGACCGGATCTATGAAAAAGTGAAATAAAATCATTATACTGGTTGTTCTAGCAACACATGTGTAATTGGAAATTATATGTGTGTTAGGACTAGATCTTTAAAAATCAGAAATGAAAGTATCATGATTGCATGTATATGTAAATCATCATTGATGATGTCATAATCAAGAAACAAAGTGATGCAAACAATCTTTACACTTTCGCTGCTGCAGTATGCTTTCTGTAAATCCTCATGGCGAGTTGGTAAAAAACTGATTATGTTTCATGATTGTGTCAAAGAGTTGCAAGTGTAAATACCAAGTGTTTAAAAACTTTGGTAATTGTGAGGTCATAGGGAGGCTAGCTATATTGTATCAAGTCAGAAAAACAACACATGGTGCTATTGTATCAACACATGTAATAGACTGTGGGTCGATACTAATGTCATAAAACTAATATACTGCATATTAAACATGTGGTACAAAGTGGAACCATTGAAGTATTTCCAAGTTTGTGTGAATCTGCTAGCACTTAGATGGGCTTCGATAGTCGCGTGTGAAATGTGTTGCAAAATGTGCCTTCCAGGATTCAGAGTGAGGAAAAAAGAATATGCCATTCAATATTCCAAAAGGAAATCAAATTTTATGACGATATCCTTGTGAGGAATGCATGGTATTGGATTTCTCTAACATTTGTGTCCTGTGCAGGCTACAGGTGTCAAATATATGATTTCACACATTGTCTCAAAATGTGTGAACTAGAAGTATGAGATAAACATGATGGTATCATCTGCAATGAATTGATTGACAAGATCTAAAGAAAAGTTATATCTAAATTTAGACAAATTCTTTGTAGTTATCTTTGTTTTGCTAACTAAAAGCCATACTTTATAATTTATCGCAATCAAGTTAGAAGTTATTCATTGAAAGCCAAAAACTAATCCTTGTGGTACGAGAGTACAATTTGCATAGGATTTGAAAAGATATTCCATCGAAGGCATGAAAAATAAATAAAACAGAATGTTGTTCAAAATTTCACAAATGAAATTGAGGTCTGGGAGAAAGGCTTGGAAAAAAAGGTATATGTTTTCATCGAACAACTCCAACAGTGGTGAGCTTAGTATCCCAAAGCTTTTATGTTTAGAGAGTATAAGAAGACAAATGGAGTTCTATCCACGGAATTATAAAATTTTCATACTAGTCAATGACTGGGAGCTGTCGATATCAGAAGAATTTGGAGATGCAGAGCTGCAATTGGCTTTTAAAGATCATTGCTCAATCTTTATAAGACACATCAAAAGGGTTGTAGGAAAGGAAATATTAGAGCCAAAAGCAAAAAGGCTAATCTATCCTTCTCAATTTCTATCCATTTTTTAATCCAATCTTACGAACCTGTTGCAAGATTTCAATTTGGTGGAGATTATCACAGGTAAAGTTGTGAATGGGGTTTATTTGCAAAATGGGATTCTTCAAAAAGCTTGTCAAAGGTATGATTTCTAGAAAGGGCATGGGTATGTAGGAGGACTCTTCCCTAGGCATTTTCTACTACATAGGACAAGTTCCAAAAACTATATATTGCAATCAACAAGACCTTTCACTCCAAAATTCAAGTTTTATGTTGAATGTTCTTAGAAATTATGCTCGTGGGTTTGCTCCAGATTTTGTTGATAAAGTAAAAGTAAAAGCACGTGCTATTTTGATGCTTCTTACACATGTTCACGATTTACCTATGTCTGTGTCTTGCTAAGCACAAGTACAGTAAAATGGGAACAATTCGATTCAGGTTGTGGGTGAACATGAAGTCAAAGTGGAAAGTGCTTTTGTCTGGGAAATGTCAGAGGTAAATGTGCAAAATGGGGATATTTAATTATAGTTGTTTGGAGTTCGAATTGCCACTAAACTCAATCTTAATGAAGAGCCTCTGGTTGAGGCTGCGACAGATGAGCAAGATACAAATTTTCTGCAAGTTGGTGTTTGCAATAATGGTGAGTCTCAGTTTGCCTACACTTTTTAGTCTTTACCTGTAGTGGAAGAAGAGCAACTTGTTGACATGACATAAGAAGTCCAAGATGAGAATGAGCAATTAGTTTCGATGGAGATTGAGTTTCTATGAAATTTAATAACTGATAGGTATTTTGCCTAAATTTTGACCAACATAATGTGCCTAAGGATGTGGGTAATGAAGATCAAGGATGGAATTCACTGGATATCATGCAGATTGAAGCATTAACCGAAGACTATTTTTGGCACATTTTTTGTGGTGTTGGTACCATAATGATTTTGCAAATTTCACTCCTGGTTTTCACATGGTGCAACAATTAAAAATTGTATTATGATAGAAAATTGTAAATAGGCTTCAATATGTATAAAGTGTTACTGTATCAAAGTAAATAGGGATAGTTTTTATTGGAATTATGTAACCATTTGGGCTATAACCAGAGGTTTTCTTCCTGATTCTTTCCTGTCGGTATGCCCTATTGAACAAGGTTTTTGTATTAAACTTATTTTAAAAATATAATATAATATAGTGGCTTGCCACTTTTGCTTAAAAAAAAGTTAGAAAATAAAAAAATAATAATAAAAAAATCTTTTAATTTTTAAAAGATTTAAAATAAATAAATAGTAATAAAGAAATATTTTAAGTTTAAATTTAAAAGATCACAAAATGCAAAAAAATAAAATATATATATATAGAAAATATTTGAAAATAAATAAAAGATTAAAAACTCTTAAAAAGTAAGAACAAAATAAAAAATGCATTTAAATGTAAAAAGGTAAACCCGAGAGACAATTTTAAAAGGGTAAAAGGAATAAAAAGGAACCTTAATAATTCATCAACCCGACCCCGATGAGTAAAAAGGAGGTAAAAAAATGCCCATCGGAATCGGGTCAGAAATTGGAACCAAGGGGGTAAAATGCCCATGTTCGGAATTTTACCCGATTTTGATCCCGCACCCACTCCGATCCCACACAACATTCCAAAATGAGTTGTTGTCGAGTTGCAAACTTGAACCAGACTTTGGAAATGGATGGAGAAATGTTCATGTACAACTTTGGTCCGATCCTGACCCTGCCTCCGCATGTAAGGGCGAATGGAAACAAAATGCTCAGAGTTGGATATATCCCGATCCCGCAATAGTAAATTAATTGATCAAATGTCTCAAGATGTGTCATGTTAGGGAAGAAGTGATTGTAGGTTCAACATAAAATTGATTAAGTAGAAGTTTAAAAGGGAATTCACAAGCAAATACACTTCACATCCACCTTTTCCTGCATCCTTTTTGCAAGGCGGTCAAATGTAAGCATTGATGGAATACGTGAACTATTTAACAAAGTGTATCAATGGAAATGTGGTCTTCCAAATTATATTAATTGTGGAATATGCACAAAATGCAATTGTTGAAAAAGCTTTAAACTTTCAAGCAAATGTGATTGGTAGCTATAGAGCAAATATCCTTTGCCTGTACAAAATGTAGAGAAGCAAATCAATGCCTGCACTGATCGTTTGGAGATGAAGCTTCAAAGAAGTGCGGGCTATAGTTTGGAAGAATACCATAGTAAAATGTCAAGGTATGGAATGCACAACTACATGATTGCAAGGCTCGCACAAAATGGATTTGTTGAAAAGGCATTAAGACTTCCAAGCAAACACAACTAGCAAATTTTCAAGCAAAGTGAAAAGAGACTTTTGAAACTTTCAAACATTGTAGGTGTAATTTCAAATTCTAAAATCCACAAGCATCCTCCTTGTGAGAAGCCAAAGCACGAGTCAGAATGGAGAATCAAAAAAATGAATGCATGTAAACAGTGCTGCATAGAGAAAGCATGAGAATCTTTTGACATTGGGCACATGAGATATTTGATAGAATGCTTAAAAAGATCGCATCTAAAGAATTGAATAATTGCAGTGTTGCACGAAATGATAAGAAAGGCGTCAGAAAATCTCAAACAAAATAATGGTCGGTTTGAGCTAAAAACTAAACATGACATGCTTAACAAAAATGCCCCGCACCTATGATTATTGAAGGGCATGCCCACAATGGAGGGGTTGAATGGAGTTTAGAAGCTTTAAGGAAAATGCTATTGGCCAATGATAAGCCATAATCCACAACCTTGGCCAATATCTTCACAGTACCCTGGTAGATATCATGAAAATGGGAAGCATAGACATAGTAGCGCGAAAAATGTTTGACAAACTCCTTCAGCTAATGTGGTCTCATGATGTAATTGCATGATGATCACAATATCGATTTATGGTGAAGGTTTGTATTTAGAAAATTTCAAGCAAATGTTATCGACTGGTTTGGAGCAGATTCCTCAACCTTTGCCAGTGCCCTCTTGTCACAAAATGCCTGCAAAATGTGAAGGTCGCTAAAGGCACGTGGACTGTTTGGAAAAATGCATTAGAGAGATGTCATCTCATGAAATTCGTTGATTGCAGGATATGCACAAAATGCATTAATTTAAAAGGCTTTCAAAACTTTCAAGCTTAGGCATATGGGCAAATATAAAGCTGAATCCTGAAACCTTTACTAGCATACTCCAAAGCGAACACCTTAAAAAAAACACCTTAGAGAATTGTGATCTCAGGGAACACCATGTCTGCACAAAACTGATTGGTTGAAAAGGATTTAGAAACTTCAACTACAAATGCCTTAGCAAACATTCATGCATAATATGAAGAACTTCGAAACAAAGCATGAAAAATAAAGAAGCATCGAAAAACATCCAAAATGTGGAACTATCTCAAAGGAACACAACATCATATAATGCAATATTAACAAGATTTGCATGAGAAGGGTTGGTATATGCAAAACATGGGATGTAAATGTTGTTGAATCTACACTTTGGATTTGTTGAAAAGATTGTTGGGAATGCTTTAGAAGCCTTCAAGTAAGTGCAGATTCATTAATGTGAAACCAAACCCTCAACTTTTATCAACATCCTCTCAAAATGTTTGCAAATGAGGACTTCTAGAGCGCGTAAGGAGTTGGAGAGGAATGCTACATGGAGGTGTCTTTTATGCAAGTGATGATAGTGGAACAATGATCTTGTTAAGCTTTCAACAAAATATTCAGTGACGGTGGTTACATTGAGATAAAGATTTGGAGTGACAAGAAGGGTTTTCTTTTGTCTTTCTCATACTATTGTTGATATACATTGTGTTGACATTGTCTTCAAGCTTGTCATAATGAACAAAGTTTAAATAGATCTGTTAAAGAGGTTTTACTAGTTTCAGGGTACACTTATGACATGGTTGTCTCATGGGATGCAATAATTCAGAGCAATGAGAAGACTTAGAGTAATTGCTAGTGAGGCAAAGGGGAAGGAAGCATTTGGTGGTTTTCAGCGAGTCTGGATATTCTAGGACTCTATTTAAGACATGGTTACCTAGAAAGTTTAACAACATCAATCAAATAATGCATTTAATTGTTATTTTAATTATTGAGATGAAATGTTTATTAAATGCATTTAATTAAAAATAGTTGGAGATGTTATTATTTAATTAAATTCTATTGGTTAATTTTATTGAGTTGAGTAATGGGTATTTCTAATTTGCAGGTACTTTTCAAAGATTGGAATAGATCATAGGAAAGATGATCTTGCAAATCTGATATGCAAAAGGGGGATTTTCTGAAAAATCATCAAATTGAAAGTGAACTGAGCATTTCATGGAGCTATTTTTGGAGAAGGAAGTTGAATTACATCACAACAAGAAGTGAACTCAAAGTGGAACTCAAAAATGAAACTGGGAATTGTAATCATGAACTGAAGCTAACTGAGGTCAAATGGAGTCAAGCAAAAGCTAAAACAAAAAGTTTCTTGTGAGGAGTGATTGTATGCACACAAAAGCTACAACTTTTGATATTCAGTTTTGGAGGGAATTATGGAGAATTAGATGAGCTATTAATTATAAAAATCTGCTCATTTGAAAGGGTTAGACACTTAGGAAAATTAGTTAACATTTTTGCTTAGAGCTGATTAGAGTTAGCAGTAGAATAAACAATGGAGTTTTTTGGTTTTTTTTTAGTTAATCGAGTCAATTTGAAGACATTGGTTTCTGCGCAATGGTGAAACTTGCCAGATTTGTAAATGTTGTTTATCTATTTTGCAACAATAGAAGCAGCCAAATTTAAACTTGCTTTAAGTTGTTCTCTGGAATGATATTCGTTTGTTAATCATTTGTTTTGGAAAGCTTTCAAGGAATGAATAAGGTTTATCTTTTCTTTTGTTTGAATTGTGATTTACGATTTGCTGTTAATATTTGCATTGTGAATGAATAGCTTTGTATTGATTATGAGTTGATTTGTTTTACAGTTCTAGTTTAGGAATTCCTTGAAGAGTAACAGGTCTGGTTAATTAGATGAATCAACATTCTTCTCTCTCTTGCATTCTTGATCTATCTTTTTCCTTTTTTGATACCCCCAATTAGAGTAGGTTTAGATAGGAGTTTGATTTTGCAACAACCAAGAAGCTCAATAACTAGTAGGCCCCTTGAACATTATAGCCTCATTGACCACTCAACAAAACAACAACATTGTGACCCAACATCCAATACCTTGGAAGGTGATCGATTTAATGATCGTTTGTCTTTTTCAGGAGAGGTAAGGTGATTACATTTTGCCTGCATGTTGCTGTGTCAATTTGGCCATCAACATGAAACTAAGCTAATATGCAAGTAAATTAAGCTAAAATGGTGCTAAATAAGTGCTAAATATGCGTGCAAGTGAAGGTGATTTTAACAACATGAGTTTTCTCTTAAAAGATGGATCCATTTATCTCCAAATAGTGACCTATTTATAGGAGGACAAATGAGAAATAAAGGGTTGAGATAAAAAAAGTTAATCAATGGTCAAGGATGGAGGAAGAATGAAACATGGATTGGATGAGAATCAATGGTCACATGGATCAAGGAAAGAATCAAGGCTTGATATTCTTTCAAACAAACACACTTTTAACTTGCATAAGAAGTCTTGTAAGTTAACTTGCACATGAAGTCCTGTAAGTTTGTTACAAGGAAGAATATTCCTTTTTTCAAATGAGTGAAGAAAGAGAATATTCTTTAGGATATTCTCATGGGTGAGAGAAATAGATATTTAGCAAATTAAAACAAAGTTTTAATGTGTAAAAGGGGAAGGAATATCTTTTGGAGGAATGTGCAAAGGAGGAATATTCCCTTGCAAGTGGGGGGAATTAGATTTAACTAGGTAATTAAATAATTAAATAAGGTTTTAATTATGTAAATTAGGGGAATTAGGGTATTCATTAAATAATTAATTAATTTAATGAAAAGGGGAAGAAATGTGATATTTAATTAAATAGCTTTAAGTTATTTAATTAAATAAGAGGAATCTAGGTATTAAATTAAATAATTTGATTTATTTAATTTAATAGGACGAAGTGTTAGCATGAAAGGGGGTGGATTAACCCGATTAGAGTAATTAGATTAATAGATGAATATGATGTAATTAATTAAATAGCTAAGCACATTTAATTAATTAAGCGAAAAGAGGATGGATTTTAAGAGGAAATGATGTTAGTATACCTGATTTGAGTGTATGATATCATTCACGACATTTTAAAGTGTGTACAGTATCCAATTATCCATTACACAAATTCTTATACTCTTACCCCTCATCTCTCATCCATATGATTAGACATCCCGATACATTCATCTAATTCACTTATTCATCATACTTATGCATGCACATGCTATTGACTATGATTTAGCCCCTTTCATGTTCAAAGACTAGTTTATGGTAGCAGGGATGCTCTTGAAGTCAGAACATCCAAATTCAAAATTTTAAATTTAGATTTAGGTGATTTCTGTCTTTACCTCCTGTATTTTGGATCGACTAAGCACAAATTTATGTGATATCTTGTTATGTCCTTGTATTTAGAGGCACTCAATGCACATTTAAAACATGAAGGAATCTCTTAATCATCAAAGATCCATTCATATTTACACATTTTGAATTGGTGTACTAAAAAGAATCTAGTTTTACACAAACATTCTATCAATGTTGCATGCCCAAAAATTGCTTTTTTCAAATTCTAGTTTAACACAAACATTCTATGAGCATTGCATGCTCAAAGATTGCTATTTTCAATTGTTTGTCCTCATTTCTATAATTGACTCAAGATAACTTCTTCTTTTGTAAATATCAATAATCCTATCACGATATTTTTAGACATTCCCAATCCATTAGATACCATAAAAGAAAAAAATAAATTAGACATTAAGAAAAGTCAATGAATTCCAGAATGACCAGGCTCATCGCTAAACTAGATATTTTTAATTACTTTGCACTTGCTAGTTAAATTAAATTAATTTACAACCCAAATGGTCCCCAAAGATATTTAGAACTTTTTATTTCACTAATTTTTGAAATCCATGTGACTCAGCGAGGTAAACAAACTTCGTAACGAAACCAATCTTGTGCATGTTAGTGTTGGAAGGTTGAGATCCAAGCATCTCAAGGATTTGCCACCTGCCCTCAATATATTTACATCTACATAAAAATGGAATTCGTCTTGGAAGAGAAACGCATCGGAACTGAAAGTCAGTTATTCCAAGCCCAAGCGCCAAGCTTTGGCATCTCCCTTGGCAGGATTTCATTCCATAACGATGTATTAAAATCATAGATATATTATATCTGGTGTGAAGCCATGGCCACCCGCAGGAAGCTCTCCTTCGATCTCCTGCGCTACGAAGACGTTCCCGCTCTCAACGGGGACGCACTTGCCGTGAAATCACACAGCCGGCGACGCAGGCACAAGAAAAAGTCTGCCAATTTAGCCCACGCAACACTTGACAACGGCCAGATTTACAGTAAGGACGCACTTCATTTGGCAGATTCGTCCAGCCTGAGGAAATGTGCCTCTGTGGACATGGGATACCTCGCAGATCTCTCTATATACGCAGCTCAACAATCAGCCGTTTCAGATGCTGTTGAAACGGTCGATGGAACAATTTTAAGCTACTCACACGACGTTAATGGTAATGAGCCTGACAAGCCCAATGCCCTGTTAGGGCACGCCGACGGACCAAACGGATTTTTGCATCTCGAGCGAGTTGATTCGGCTGAATCGGAGGTCGTGGATGGGCTGGAACGCTCGCTTTCGATCGCACAGTCGGTTGTTGAAGATGTTTCAAATAAGTCTGAAGCAGGGCTTTTGGAGCAAATATCTCCCCCTGAGAGTAATTGCGAAGTAGGGTTCTTGGAACAGGTTTCCGTTGCTGAGTTGAGGCAGCGGAATGTTAATGTTAACGCCGACGCTATGGAGGGAAATCGAGATGAGATCGTGGAAGCGGTGAAGGAGAAGGGGAGTGGTGCGTTGAAGGAGCCGCAGCCTGAGAAGAAAGCTTCTCACGCAACCCCTCAGTTGTTGGATTTGGAGCGTGTGATGGCTGAAACTTCTGATTATCCTTCATACTCTGCCATGTCCCCTTTAGGATATTTTTTAAGGGAAATTAACAGAGGCAATTCTTTGCGCAGCACAACATCGGTGGGGGATGACAAGGAAAGACAGAGAGTTTACAATACTATGTTCCATGTTCCCTGGCGATGTGAACTGGTAAGTAGCTACGTATAATAGCTTTACTCCATAAGTTTTGAGTTCTGGTTTCCGAATCTATTGGATTTTTGTTAGCCTTTAAAAAACATATTGATACATCAAAATAAAGCGTGCACGCCCAGAAAACTAAACCACTGTCGTGAATCTTCTTACCATAATAACAGCTGTGGAAACTATATCACTTTCTAGAGTCGATATTTGATCATTATTATGATGACAGATGTGAAAACTAAACTACGCTTTAGAATCGCTTTCGCAATGACATAGATAGACAGCGAGTTATGAATTACTATAATGTGCAAAAATTGCTCAACATAACCCAGAACAACAAACTATAAAGTCCTAATTTTTAAAAACCTGCTTAGCAATAACTACCCAGTACAACACACTATGAATCACTAAAACATTCCAAAAATTCTTAACAGAATAAATCGGTATATGATCAAGACATATAACTCCTTCATGTCCAGGTCAGCAGAGATGGCAGTTCTCTAACAAGTGCGATGCCCAGGCTTTTACACACAAGAGAATCACCATAACAAAGGAAGTCAAGCTGGGGTGCCTTAATAGTTCATCAACATTCATTGATCTGGAGGTTTGTGCGTCTCAATAACATAGAAATGTGTACAATGTCATCATAAAGCTTTCATATGCTTACCTAACTTTAGTTCAACCTGACAATTTATCCAAAAATTCTCTCGTAGCCACATCCTACTCGTTATAAACTTCATTTGCAGGGTTTTTCACCTTGACAGCCAGTTTGGTATTCGTTTATTTAATGCTGACTGGTGATGATAATGATCTTTAATCTGTTCTTAGGCTGACCTTCCATCCTGCTGATGCCTTTTGTACTACCAAATTATTCTTTGCAACCTCATTGAATAAGAGTGTCTTCTATGCAAGTACCTTGATCATCAACATATGACCTTATTTGTACTCAGGAAAACAATGATTTGGTTTCCCTTGCTGTGAGTTTTTGTTAATTGATTAACTATCTTCCAATTTTCAACATCAAACAAAACCCATTGCCACTCCAGAATACCTGAACAACCCACTCAAACCCAAGTATTTGAAGAACATGATTGTTAAGGAGTATCGATATAATAGAAGATGTCAGCATTGATGGTTCAAATTCACATTTGAAATCAACCTATATGAATCTACTAACTTTATACATCAAAATTCACTATCCGTCATAGTGGATTCCACATCCTGTTGTGATGGTTCATCACCATTTTACTTTTCCTGTTCAATTTCTCTTCTACCTTTAAAGCCTATTGATATGCCTCATCCACAGTGTACACGTTGACTAAAGCTAGTTCATCCTGAAATTGAAATCGTTGTCCTTGAGATATCTAGTGGCTGCTTGCTCTCCCTCTCTTTGTATGTGTGTTTAATATGTAATCATGAGAATTGTTATGTTTACTCTTGCACAGACAACTCCTATTGTCTCAAATTTAGAAAAAAAGACACAGCATCTAGAAAGAACAAAAAATTCAATGTCTGATATATCTCTAAATACCAAATGGAAAAACCAAGAAAAAACGGCCTCCACTGCTGGTAACTCCTGTATTATCTTTTTGTCTAAAATCTAATTGTAATAGTGAAAATTGCATACCCTGCACTTTTCCTCTTTGTTTTGGACTCACTTTGATTGGCTGTCCTTTATGGAATGACTAGTGTACAAGTGGCATGTTGCAGCATAAAAGGTGCCAAAAAACTTGATCCCAACCTCATTCCATCTGCACATATCCCTATGGTCATGATTCTCAATTTATCCATGCGTTATCTCTGATCAATTGGCAGGTGAGGAACAAACCTAGTTCAGTTCCTTGAGTATGGATATTTGAATTTAAAACTTAGGTCCAAGCCAACTCCTTCTGTAATGTACCCTAATTGGGAATGCCCTAAATTTGTCCTAATTCCTCAATTTTCAAATAAACAAATGGGTTAGAGAATACCTTTCACCTGATTGAAACCCTGCAAACAGATTAGAAACCATTTACCACAATAATACTAATTAGCAGATTATCATAATTAAACATTAGTTAATTCATGACAGAATTATTAATTCAATCATAAAGCACTTTAATATCTTTGGAAGGCTCAACCATAGGAGAGATTGGGAGAAAGTGACTTTGATGGGGTGTCTCGGATCGTCTACCCTAGGCCCAAGAGCGGATATACCATCCCTCTTGGCCTCATGTGGCCCATGCCATCCATATGGGGTGGTCTACCCAGTGAGATGTCCACCCTCTGTTATCCCCTTATCTTGCCAACCATTACCCTCTCTCTATGATTGGACTTCTTGTGCTGATTCACCATGATGGAGGGGTGAGGTTACAACAGGGTGCCCTGGAAGCCCATCTCTCCTAAGCCCAAGGGCAGTACCCTCTGTACCCCCTTGGCCTCATGGGGTTCATCTGTTCCCCACCTTGAGTAGGCGTACCTAGGAGAGTGCCCCATCACCGTGCACCTCTTGCAATCCCTCACCTCCTCAACCATGGCTGAAATCATTTAGAACATATGAAGGTATATATTTTACAGTAACTATGACTTATGCCCTTGTCTGCTGAGTGCAGGTAATTATGTTTGATCTGCTCCTATTGCCTTGCTGTTCGATCTGTTCTGAACATTCATAAGATATTGCTTAGTGTAAATCAAACAAATAGGACTTATCTGATTATGTCTGCTGCTGCACTCAGAAAAATGTTCCAGACTTCTTATTTATTTCTTTTTCCATGATTCCATATATTTACCATTTCATTCCTAATCTGCTGCTTTATGCAGACTTCTGATTGATTTTCCTATTTCCTAATTATTTCTTTTAGATCATATTTATGTCTCTGCTGATGTATACGATTTATCACAAAACTCTTTATATACCCTCACAAAGAGAGACATCTTCATGAAGAGATGTATTTCTTGACAAAGGAGGTGACTTTATGATAAGACATATCCTTTAGTTAGACTTAACTGCTGACTTTAACGAACATAATTGCTGCCTCTCATAATGAATCATTAGTGTTACCTTAACTTGGGCGTTTTCCTCAATGTTTATATATATGGCTTGGATCAATTTGTGGTCCGCTCAAATAATAATTTAAATTTACTTATCAATGACTTAGGTGTCAAGGGTAAAAGGAGTCGGCCAGCATTAGGTTTGCCTTGTTTATATGCTAATATAGGAGGTTTGCCTGCATTGTAAATATAAATATGCTTTTATGAAAGTCTACATGGTGGGGAAATGACAGTCGGCTCTTCCCAAGATTGCTTGTCCTTGAGCAATCACAATGTAGGATGCCCCTAAAGTTGCCAAGATCCTTAATCAACCTTGTAGATTTGTATTGCTCCTTCTTGTGATGCAGTTAGCTTTTGTTGTGATACGTTGATTGGAATTGGAAATTCTAAACCAAGTGATGATTATTTGGTTATGTTTGATTCTATGTTCTTGAAGAGTAGCTCATAGTACTTGCCTCAACTTATGACCAATAAGGTTAATACCATCCTCTAAGTATGAGGGCAATTTATTGTCTTATGTACTACCATTTCCCAATATCTCTCAACAACAAAACCAAGAATTGGAAATTGGTACGATCTGTTATTTAAGACAAGTTTTCTCTCATCTCATTACTACAAGTATCCTAGTCTATGATACAAATTCTTCATTACCCTTTGTTGAGATCAATGATAGAAAGATGTTTGCATCCTTCATCATGATAGATTTTGGGAGTGTTGTGAATAACAAATTCCTTTACTACGGGTTGTACCCCCCCTTTTTTTTCCTATATCATCAACTGGGAATAAGTACAATTTCCCTTAAAGTATATCTTATTTCACCTAATCAATCAAACAAGGCTCGAGGCAAGATTGATTCAAGCGAGGATGTAATAGCTTATAGGTGTTTGTTATAACTAACCTAGTCCAATTATCTTGTCATAGACTCATTAATGATATGTTATAATCTTCTAAGTATATATTTCCTCGATAATACTTAGGGACAAATTTATTGGATTGATCAAGTCAATAAAATGAAAGATGCACAATAGTTTAACATCCTTGCCAAGTGATAGAATGGCTTAAATTTATAGGTTTACCTTAATATCCAATTCTTATCCCATCTTCCAATTCAATTGGAGGTCATCACTCCTCTTTGCCATATCCCCATGTTCGGTATTAAATTTACTTTCATATCTTGGGAAAGTATTGTTTTATTTCACCAGATTTATCTAAATGATATCAATTTATTCTAAAGTTTGAAGGGTGAGAATAACTCTGGGATTTGTGGGTTATGGGCCCATAATGTAACTGGTTTTGTATCAAATTTATATTGATATTCTTGATCCTAATCATGGATTTAGAGCTCTCCAAATCAAGAAGAATGACTTTAGGAGAAGAAGAGTCTTGGAGAAAATAATCTCAAAATATTATCTATGTCACTAGTCCCAAGTTTAGTAGATCAATGTTGTATGCTATAAGGTCGACCCATGCATTGCTATTGTTTCTATGAGTGTGGGATAAATTATATGTGTTATGGTTTTGCTTTGCACAATATGGTCTTCTCAAAAAGAGTGAGCAAAATGAATTTATTAGAACAATTGTGTCTTCATGAAGCTTGACAACTATACCCTACGATAGATTTCCAATATTTCTCTTAAGATCTTTCAAGAGTCCAATTTTGTAGTTTCCTAAAGAATTGAGTTGTCTTCATTACATTCTCTAAAAGTGTTATTTTGGCTTTTAAAAGATTGACCATCTTAGGTCAAGATCATTCCTCAGTGCACTAATGATGGCACTCTGTCGATTTCCATGTGAGAATTGGAAATTGAGTTATATCATTAGATTCAACTATGTTGAGTGGTTATGATTGATTGTTTCTTGGGATATCTTTTGATATTTTGATTGCTTGATTTCTTGATGGGTGATGATTGCTTATTGAATGTTAATGAATTGATTGATCCCTCATATTCCTTTCCTGAAGGAGTCACCACTTTTCATGGCTTCCCTTGATAGCAATGCTTTACTTCCAAGTTGATTGTTAGATTTATTTCCTATTGATGGTTTCTTTACAAGGAGGTGACTCCCTTTTGTTTTTTTAATATCTTATTGCTGAGGGAGTCACAGTCTTTCATATTTGAAGGGTCACAGCTTTTCACATTTGGAGTTACATCCTTTCGCACCTCTTCACTATCTTGGAGAACCTAATTTAAGTCTCTTGCAACATTACTTAAAGTTCTATTCTTAATTGGATTCTTCAATTTGTGGTATAGATGAAATGCTCTCCCTTCAATAGTTACAACTCCTTATTCAATTTTGGGATAAGTTAATTTGTTAGTGCTTCTCACCTCAAGAAGCATTTTGATAGACAAAGTTTTTAATGTTTTCATTATTTTTTAAGCATAAAGTAATCATAAACACACACGGAGTAATCTTTGTTGAAGACATATCTGGCATGAAGCAAACACATGGATATACTTAATACATGTAGCGTCCATGTGAAAGACACATAAATACACATAAGATATGAAGCATGTGCATAAATACACGCAAGTCACGAAGTATACACTTGAATACACGTGGGCCACAAAGTATACCCATGAATACACATAAGTCGTGAAGTATACGCATGAATACACATAAGTCGCAAGGTATACATATGAATACAAGTAAGTGACAAAGTATATGCATGGATACATGTAGGTCGCAAAGTATGTGAGTCACAAAGTATTCACATGAATACATGTACGTTGCAAAGTATACACTTGAATACATGCAAGTCACAAAGTATACACTTGAATACGCGTAAATCACAAAGAATAAACTTGAATACACATAAGGCACAAGGTATACATGTACGAATACATAAAGTACACACAAGAAGCATGAAACATACGTAAATACATGTAATACATAAAGTATACATAGGAAGCATGAAGCATACACATAATATATGAGGTATACACCGGAAAGTTACGCACATATAGAAATGCATTATTGCCTACTTAAGAAGGCTGAATAGTAAATTCTAATTAGAGTCGGTTTGTAAACAGGTTGGCAGGACTAATGCTCTGATACCAATTGTAATGCCCCCTGATTGGGAATGCCCTAAATTTGCCCTAATTCCTCAATTTCCAAATAAACAAACGGGTTAGAGAATACCTTTCACCTGATTGGAGCCCTGCAAACAAATTAGAAACCATTTACCACAATAATACTAATTAGCAGATTATCATAATTAAAACATCAGTAAATTCATGACTGAATTATTAATTCAATCATAAAGCACTTTAATATCTTTGGAAGGCTCAACCATTGGAGAACATGGGAGAAAGTGACTTTGATGGGGTGTCTTGGATCCTCTACCCTAGGCCAAAGTGCGGATATACCATCCCTCTTGGCCTCATGTGGCCCATGCGATCCATATGAGGTGGTCTACCCAATGAGGTGTCCACCTTCCGTCATCCCCTCATCTTGCCAACCATTTCCCTCTCTCTATGATTGGACTTCTTGTGCTGATTCACCATGATGGAGGGGTGAGGTTACAACAGGGTACCCCAGAAGCCCATCTCTCCTAAGCCCAAGGGCAGTACCCTCTGTATCCCCTTGGCCTCATGGGGCTCATCTGGTCCCCACCTTGAGGTGGCATGCCTAGGAGAGTGCCCCATCACCGTACCCCTCTTGCAATCCCTCACCTCCTCAACCATGGCTGAAAACATTCAGAATGTATGAAGGTATACATTTTACAGTAACTATTACTTATGCCCTTGTCTGCTGAGTGCAGGTAATTATGTTTGATCTGCTCCTATTGCCTTGCTGTTCGATCTGTCCTTAACATTCAAAAGATATTGCTTAGTGTAAATCAAATGAATAGGAAAGAATCATAATTATTTTATAAGGCTCAATAATTGCTGCAAGCATCCTTATTGTACTCAGAAATATGTTCCAAACTTATTATTTATTTCTTCTGCCATGATCCCATATATTTACCATTTCATTCCTAATCTGCTGCTTTATGCAGACTTCTGATTGATTTTCCTATTTCCTAATTATTATTTTTAGATCATATTTTATGTCTGCTGATGTATATGATTTATCACAAAACTCTTTATATACCCTCTCAAAGAGAGACATCTTCATGAAGAGATGTATTTCTTGACAAAGGAGGTGACTTCATGATAAGACATATCCTTTAGTTAGACCTAGTCGCTGACTTTAACTATCATAATCGCTGCCTTTCATAATGAATCATTAGTGTTACCTTAACTTGGGTATTTTCCTCAATGTCTGTATATATATGGCTTGGATCAATGTATGGTCCGCTCAAATAATAATTTAAATTTACTTATCAATGACTTAGGCGTCAAGGGTAAAAGGAGTCGGCCAGTATTAGGTTTGCCCTGTATATATGCTGATATAGGAGGTTGGCCTGCATTGTAAATATAAATATGCTTTTATGAAAGTCTACATGGTGGGGACATGACACCTTCCAACTAGCCATTATATGCCAACTTTTGAGCATGAAATTTTATTAACTTTTGTACTAGGGTGTTGTATTTAACAAGAAAGCCTAATTCAATTCAAAGCATCCACAAGCGCCCATTCAATTTGTATGATCGCTCGAACTATTGTAGAGCATTGACATAGCAACTTCAGCTTACATCAGCATCCTAGGCATTGCTGCATGTTTGCTTGCTGACTTCAATCATCTCCACCAAACTGTTGAATCAATACCAAGGTTTTGACCAGAGGAGAACAACCCTAGCCTAGCAAGCTCCTAAAGTGTCTGTTGACACCATCATTTTGCAGACATCAAGGTGAGTAGATTCCTGGAGTCATTTTCTGTGAAGATCATTTCTGTGTGTCGGTTCAGATCTGCAGGTGCAGAATTGAACCTGAACATGAGACAGAAAATATACTGATACAGAGGCATTCATCTGACATCACAGTGCTCTTATTAATTGGTGAGTTGATTTCTGACATCCGGCAAAGCAATATCTTTCATTGAGTTTCAAGCTAAGTAATGTTGTTTTATTTAATTAATGTCTGAGCATTTATTTCAGTAGCACAGTGAATCCCAACTCATAAATATTCTAGGGTTATTTGCTTACTTGTGGTGAGCATATTTCTTTACCCTAGTTTATTAGAAAAGGCTATTTATTTTCATTTTCACTAACCATCTATTTTAAGTTATGTACCACATTCATCTCTTCCCCTTACCAAATCAGGGAAAATTTAACAAATTCTAATTTTTAATAAAAGAAGCTTCCCGCAACCTGTCACAGTTTTAACTGACAAGATTGATGTTAAATGTGCACTTATGTGTCAGTTATGCATCCCTTATAAAAGTTAAATGCGGGGGAAAACATGCCTTCTAAGGTTTACATGGGATTGTGCAAATTGACTGTATTTAAATGAGCCAAGTGGAAAGCTTATGGTGTAAATACTAATTTCTCCTTGTTGTCGAGTTAATGCTCAAGTTTGATGGCGGCTTTTTTAGTTTGAAACTTATTCCTAGAGACAAATGGGCGATTATTGAAATTATGTCAGCCCATACAAAATCTTTGAATAGAATCCAGCTAATGGTACCGGGGGCATTTCATCATTGGAATTTGGAAATATGCCTGAGATGTTGAATCTGCATTTGTGGCCATTTTTTAAGCCTAGCAATGAATCTGAGCTAAGTTGCTTGGGTTTGGGTATGCAATATGGCAGGGTTTTTTTTTCTGGGTTCAGGTATGGGTTTGTGTGTGTGTATTTTGATAGGCAAGTTGTTATGTTGGGGTACCTACCATTATATTAAAATGAGACAACCAAATTTACGTGCTCCCATATGGGAGAGAAATAGATCATTGTTTGCTCAGTTATTGCAATGTGGACTGAAGAGGAGACCATCTTTGAGTTCCTACAAATGCTCTTTCCTTTCTGAAGACAACAGCAAGGGGTAGATATCCATGAGCATCTTGAAATTCTCAAAGTTGTAGAGCACCAAACTTTCTCTGAAAAGCCATAAACACATCTTCAAAGTGTTGTTCTCCATGAGCTCTTCGTGATCGAAAACACCACCAATGTCCATGGTCGATCTCCTTCGTAGTTGGAGATAGCCTCCATTTCAAAGCTGTGCTACTGTTCTTGGAAGAAATTGGTCACAACTAACTTACCCCACATTTTCCTGTGCAAAATATCAATAACATTGGTGAGAAGGGCTTCCATTAAGCTTTGATCATGAATGTTCCCTGTTGCAAGCCTTCTCGACCCTATGTTTGCAATGATTGCTCTCTCTGCAGTGGGCATGTGAAGAACAAATAAGAACTGGAGTTGGAGCAATAAGTCTGCCACTTTCCATTTGCATTGCACACCTCTAATGGACATTACACTTGCCATTTTCCAAACCTTATCTTTAATTTCCTCCTTTAAAAGGACTAGCACGGAAAATGTTATCAGGTTTGCTGCCTGCAGGGCCGGATCTGGGTTTGGGTTCAGTTTTTCTCTGGGTTTGATTCCTCTGTGGGTTTGTACAGAACAGTTTTTAATTTTAGGGTTTTAACATTTATTAATGACATTCATCAAAATAAAGAGCATTTGTGTCAATTAGGTTTCAACTACAATTTGTTTCTTTTTTATTTAAAACTGTGGTTGCGCTCTTTGAATTAAGATTCATTTCATGTTACCTCTTCATTTTTTTGCTGCCTCTGCCAGGTTGTGCTAAAGAAGTCTCTGATTTTTGTGCAATTTGATTACTATTTTAAAGGGTGATTGCATGAGTTTCAAAGATTTCAGTAAAGACTTATGCTGTTGATTTTATGGTGGTTTTATTGTTTATATGATGCTATGTGATATTCTAATCCGATAGCCAGCATGAGCACAATATTAGTGCTAATGACAGTGCCACTGGTGCTGCTTGTGATTCGTCTAGTCTTCATTCATCATCTAATGTCAATGTTGACAATGATATTGATGATTTAGATAATCCATTTGATGATTAAAAGTGTTGAACTTGATATTATTGTTTTAATATTGAACTTGAAGTTTGTACGATGAATATTTATCATGCATATTTTAAATGACATTCAAGTTTATGGTGGTTTTGTAGTTTATATGATGTTATGTGATATTCTAATCCTAATTCATGCTTCTAGGGTGTATATATATATATGATTTTTACATGTTTTTTATACTAATGAGCCCAAAACGAACCCAAACCCCCAAAAAAATTTTAGCCAAACCTGCGAATCGAAGCCCTGAACCCGAACCCAAACCAGAACCAGTAACAGAACCGGCAACTTAGGGCAAATCTAATCCTGCAAATTGCTTCTGTTATCTCATTGTGCCTTATACTATTGGAAACGTTGAAGTCATATGTTCTGTTGCACTTCATGCTCCAAATATAAATCCATACTTTTTTCTGCGTCCAAGATCAATGAAAATTTTTCCCATACTTTTGAATGATTTGATATGACTAATAGCTCATTTTGGTCAACACTTCTATTAGCCAAAAGGTCCACAACTCTGTCAGCTTCTTGGTATACATGCCTCAGGGGAAAATAATGTAATCTGTCCAATATTGGGGTGATTGCATCTATCCATTTACTCCACTTTCAATTTGTGGATGTTTTGCTACAAATTGTATTAATGCAAACCATGGAGTCACCCTCCACATAAATCTATCTTATGTTCATTCGTTCACATTTTTCTAATCCTTAGAAGAGAGCGTCAAACTTTGCCTCATTGTTCATTCCAAATGGCAATTTCTTTGTAAGTGCCCAAATAAGGATTCCCGCCTCGTCCCTTATGATGCAACTTGCACTTGAGGCCTCAAGATTGCCTCATCAGGCCTTGTCAAAATTCGTTTTTAATCTTTTTCTTGAAGGGGCCAACCACCTGGCCACCATCCTTTTCTCCCTTGATCCTTCTTTGCTAACCAAGGACGAAAACCCCACTGGCAGCTTCAGTAAATTCCACGCCTTCATTATTTTGTTATCCATTGTGTGAATACCCTTGACCTTGATCTGAAAGTTTTGTTTGTGGAACTCAGAGATTCACATAGATATCTATTTTATTCTTTATTTCTTCCACACTTGATCGTTTGTCATTGAAAATTCTCCAATTCCTCTCTTTCCACAATTGCCAAATCACTAGGGAAGGGCATGCTAAGCATAAACCAGCCAGCAAAGAATTTTGGCATATGCGTGACCAACCAATAAAATGCTCCCTAATGTCCTTTTGGATTGCTCCATTCCAACTTAATTTCTCCATGAGCTAGTACCAACATTTGCTTGCAAAGGGGCAGCAAAGCAACAAGTGATCTGTAGATTCAGCTTCATTCATGCATAAGGAACATCTTGAGGGGCCATGGATTCCCACAACACTAAGCCTCTCTCTAGTTAATATTCTTGTGTGCACTACAGCCCAAGTGAAAGAAACCACTTTCAGAAGAATACCCCCAGAAAAGGTCTACTGACCAGTGATCAATGAACTAGGGAGATCACTGGATACAGTATCTTAATTTGACATAATAGAGGCTAGTCTTTGCACTGCACCACATCAATTAGTCTTCTTTCTGTGAGATCAACTTTTTCCTTTTTTTCAGCTCCACCTCTAGAATTCCTAAGCCGAAGTTGAAATTGGGGCATTCAAAATTCCTCCACAAACCAAAATTTCCATCTATAGAGGAGTTCTCTATATAGTCTGCCACCTTTTCTCCCTAGACATCCTCCATTATCTCCTTACAACCACCAATCCCCATAATCTCACACAATGGCAAGAAACCATTCCACAAATCAGACTAGAAGTTAGCTATTCTTCCATCATTGATAACCCATGATAGATGATATATGATCAAGTGCTTGCTCTCTAAAATGAATTTCTAGATATGTGATTCATGTGGAGGATTGGCAATGATAAAAATTCTCTTGGGGTCCTTTGGGTTTAAGTATTTTTTTTTTCAAGATTTGGGCCCACTACAAAGAGGGATTCACAAACATCTTCCACACCAGTTTAGTTCCTCAGTTGGTATTATGATTTGAGATGTTTCTTATGTCCAACCCACCTTCCTTATTCTTCCTCATTGTTTTCTTATGATTAATGGAATCCTTTTCACCTCATTTGAACCTTCCCATAAGAATTTCCCCGTTATCCCATTTAAGCTATGTTTGGCTTTCTTAGTTAGTTGCAAACATGACATCATGTAAATAGGAACTGCTGAAAGAACAACTTAAATCATTATTATCTTGTGTGCCATGGAAAGCCATCTTCCTTTCCATGGAACACTCAAATAAATAAATATGTATATAGTTATATATTATTATTATATTTATATATAATATAATCTAAGTTATTGGGTCCTTCATATTTGAGCCAGGTACACGTGTGGGTACGGTTTGGGTACGGGTTCGTCCTTGGGTATGACTAGGGTACGGCCCAGGTGCTTGGGTTCTTCTGTGAAGGACCCACAAAGAACCTAGGCATTCGGGTAGTACCCTGGGCATACCCAATAGGAGCCCCACATTCTAAGAAGAGAAAAACAACAACAATTACAAAATTGGTCTATGAAAGGAGTATGACACCATCAATTACTAAATATGATATTGTTTTCTAATGAATTCCAATGCAAATTTGATATTGTCTTGGCAGATTGGGAACTTATAACCACCATTTAAAAAAAATTAGGGCTATTGTTTCCAATTGAACTTGTGTAGATAGCATTAATTGATCCTCATTAATGCATCATTCCATCATTTACTTTCTCATTTGACCAACACTATCGTAGCAGGGGGAAAAAGACAATGTTTGGGCTAGACTATAAATTTGACATCATTTGTGAATCAACACACCAGATCTTCAACATTGACCCTCTACACCTGCATTGACCCTTGTTTGATTGACTCTTCCTAAATGTGGTTATCTGATAATGTTGACGAAAGAGCTCTGCTATAGTAACTATGTTGACCAAAGATCTTTGCTACATAGATAACATTAACTTCTATACCACTTACATTGACTATTTTGTTTGTTGCTTATGTTGCATTGAGCGCAATATTCTACTTTTCATTGAGTCATGATCAATATTGACCAAGAAACTAGTAAGGTATGCAAGCTTCTTTGAGTTTTTATTTTGTCTACCATATTTTTTAAGGAGAATTTGTTAGAATATTATATTCTTCTTTTGTTTAATGGTCAACAGTAGTTGGTAGGTAGACATTTAATGTCTACAGTAATTTACTCCTCTATATATTGTAATCTTCTCCTTTTGTTAATACAAGCAATTACAAGCAATTACAAGCAATTTCTTAGCTAAAAGCTAAAATTGTTTCATGGTATCAGAGCCAATGGGGTTTTTCAAAATTTGGAGAACTTTTTAAATAAAAAAAAAAATTCTAGCCTCCTATCTGGAATTTTTTTCCATAATTTTTTTTTTTCGTTTTACATTGGAGGGTCTGAACAAGGGTTTCTGGTCGCACGTTTTCCTGAAGATCTCCAGCACGCATTCGGATCTGAAGGTCGCATTTTGTGGGCTGTTATTTCTTTTGAGCCACAACTTGAACTGAGTCGTGTTTCTTTCCTCTGGCGTCGTTGCGATTTTCTATTTGGCCACGCATGTTTTCTGGCTTTGAAAACGTTCCTTTTGCTGCGGACTTTAGGAGGTTTTTCCTGCTCGCATCTCTGCATTCGCGTTTTGCCCCGGCGTGACCTCTCTACAAGTTATTTGGCCGTGATTTATTTTTCGCATTTTCTGTGAAATTTGAGGGCACGATTATTTTTTCTGGGCGATGCATTTTCACATGTTTTGAGCGCGCGTTTTTGTCGCGTGTCTGTGTTGGACGCGATTTTTGGTTACAAATCTGTAGAAACCTTCAAAACGCGGGATTTTGAAGTCGCGTCTTTTAGTCTCTGCAAGTCATGTTTTTCGAGCTCGTTTTTAAACATGCGTTTTTGGTTTATCTCTTGGCACGTGATTTAAAGCTTTTTCTTGGTTGCGTCTTTAAAGCTTTTGAAATTTTTGCAACTTTTGAAGCTTTCATGGTGGCCTAGGGTTTCTGCCAGTTTGTCTAGGGTTTTGACCCTTTGTTTCAAGGCGAGAAATTTTTTCGACTGCAAATTCCTTCTGGGTTTTTTGAGATCTCAAATGGGTTGGTCTTCGATTTTTCTGGGTGCTTCATTTTTCGTGCCTCGGTTTTTGTGTAGATTTGTTCTGGCGGCTAGGGTTCCAAACCCTTTGTTTTTCCAGCTGACAATCGATGTAGGGTTTTAATATTTTTTCCCTTAAAAAATTCTGTATGGGTTTTCATAATTTTTTCCCTTAAAAAATTCTAGGAGGGTTTATAATTTTCTCCTCAAAAATTAAGAGTTTTTTCCTTTATACCCTAGTCAGGGTTTCTGTTGTTCGGGAAGGCTCTCTGGTATTTGGTTTTTACTGTTTTTTCCGAAGAAAACGATGATTTGTAATCTTGGGTTTGGCGATTTTTTCCTCAAAAATCGTGGTTTGTTGCAGTCAATTTCTTGGTCGCACTTGGAGTTGTTAGGGCGAACATCTGCACGGTTGACTTCTTGCAGTCTGTTCTGGAGTGTCGTGCTCATCTGCAAAAGTTTCGATGGTTTGCCGATTTATCCTCATAATCGTGGCAGTTGTTCTCGGTGTGTCTCTGGTTTCAGGGAGGTACAACTCTGTTACCCAACGTCAAGTTGGACATTTTGTGATGACTTCTGGTCAGCAATTCTGCAAATTCTAGGAGGGTTAGTGGCAAACTCATCTCAGTGGCAAAGTCAGTGGCAGGGTCTTGTCTCTTGTTGCAGAGCATTCTAAAGAAGGGGGCAGCCTTCTCTGTTTTTTTCTGGATGTTTTTTGGTTCTCTTGGTCCTTAACATTCTGCAGATTCAGGGAGGGTCTCAGCAGGAGCAGAGTGTTCTGAAGAATTTGTGATCAACAGACTTGCCAATTGTTTTCTGTAGACTAGTTAGACGATTGACCACTAAGGGAGGGTGTTCAAATATTATATTCTTCTTTTGTTTAATGATCAACAATAGTTGGTAGGTAGATATTTAATGTCTACAGTAATTTACTCCTCTATATATTGTAATCTTCTCCTTTTGTTAATACAAGCAATTACAAGCAATTTCCTAGCTAAAAGCTAAAATTGTTTCAGAATCAATTACTATACTTGTGAAGTGATCATGAATTGAACTGTTATAAGTTACTATGTCAAAATTATGCTGTATTCTATTTATTGGCAATTATGAGCATCATTGTTCTTGTAATTTATAATTTTGAATACGTATATATATATTCTCGTACTTGTACCCAAGGAAAAAAATTGCCGTACCGCCATACCTGTACCCTTACCCAAACCGACAACTTAGAACATAATATAATATATTATGTTTATATAATCTTATAATATATATTATATTTATATAATCTATAAGTATATATTTATATTATTTTCTATTATATATAATATCCCCTTTTTAATTTAATCTATAGCTTTGAGCGAGTAGATTGGTGTAGAATTCAATGAGAATCTAAACATAAACCTAGATCTAGGTGATGTAAAAGATCACAAAAGCTAGATGCAAACATACAAATGGTTTTGAATGCAAATATTGGCTAAAATCCAATATCGAGAATATGGAGAGATCAAAATGAAATTGATTGATTAATGAAATTAAGGAAATTACATACAATATATAGACATTGGGAGAACAAGTTAGAAATGCAAGCTTCCCAAAGAAGTTGAGTAAGCCACAAGTTAACAAGTGGGAAGTTTTCCAAAGGAGTTGATTAGACCACAAGTTAGCAAGTGGCAAGTTTTCCAAGGAGTTGAGTAAGCGACAAGTTAACAAGTGTCAAGTTTTCTAAAGGAGTTGAGTAGGCCACAAGTTAACAAGTGGCAAGTTTTCCAAAGGAGTTGATTTAGCCACAAGTGAATAGGTGGTGGATTCAACAAGTCAAGTGAACTCTACTTGAAAAAAAAGTGAGCCCAACTTGATGTGAAGTGCTTATTATTGCTAATCTAAGTAAAATTAATTACTTAAGTAAACTTAACATAAAAGGTGCAATTAAATAATTACACTAACATTATCCCTCAAGTGCAACTTAGGAGAAATGTGAAATGGGTCCCAGCAAAACAAGCCATATCAGGTATCCATGTACAATGATAAACCCCCAAGGAGAGAAAATGAAGAACCCCCTAAAACAAGGAAGATGAGAGAGACTAGGGAGCCCCCCCAAAAGTGATGTCTCTTGCATCAGATGTTGAAGGATGATACGAGTTGAAGAAGAAACACGTGTGCCAAACCACATTCCTTCCCTTTGGAAGAAGTAAACTCGATGGTGCATGTCGAAGCTCTTCCCAATCCAAAAAAAAGAGGGAAGAAAATGCAAGATGATTATCTTTAGTAATTGTGTTGCCATCTCCAAGTTGGTGATGAGAGGTTCCAAGACCAAATTAGGTGTCCCAGTCTAATTGAAGATGGTTGGAAGGCAAAGCATGATGGAAATTGAATTAGCATAGGAGCCAAAGAAGATGTGACAATAGTTGCAATGGAATTGTCATTGAAGAGAAAGCTCTAGTTAGGTGTCCTCTAGATCTATAAGGTAGGACTTGCAAAACATATTCTCAAGCTCTACTAAGTACTTATCCAAATGAATTGCCTTTGGAAAACATATGTGGTCTTGCTAAACTAAATCATTGGAAGCCTCAATAAAGGCAACACTGAACTTAGTGAAGTCTCAATGTATGCCATTGGACTACATTGCATCACCCACTGATGTTGTGTTCACACTAGATGGCTGAGTATGAACAATTGAAAAATTTGCAAGTGCTGGAGTAGAGGATTCCTCAATCTCAAAAGAAATTGAAGTCTCAAGAGCATCAAGAGAAATCTTTGTCAAGTTGATGAGTAAGATTTTCCCAAACTTCAAATGTTGCAATTGTATCTGGATGATATGGTTAGAATGCATCAAGAGGTATAAGACTGTCTATTATGGGATCATCTAGTAGTGGAGATTCATCAAAGTCTCCAAACATCTCTCAAATTCTTGTCCATAGGTCATGCAGGCACTCAATATGAGTGGTGGTCATCATGTTGTCGATGTTGACATTACACAAAATCAATCTGGTCCTTCAATACAAATTTCCTCCAAAAAGGTAGTGGGTTTAGGAGCTAGTCCATAAAGGATTGGCAAGAGTTTGACCCACCCAAAGTGCTTTAGGAATCCATCTCACCAATTTGATTGTTGCAGGATGGTTTTTCATACTTGTATTATCTCAAGTTAGATTTATAAATCAAGCCAGCATACAAAGCAAGAGTACCCTCCAAAAATTGGAACTTCATATCAATTCATAGACTACAAAATATTCAATGCATAAACCACCCCCCCAACAATCACAAATTTTTGGCACTTCATCTTAGTGCAATTATAGTGTAAATGAGCAAAGGAGAGATTGAAATACAAATTACAATAAATATGATCAAATATAGATAAAATAAATCACATCCGATTGTAGGGCCTGAAAAGAGCTTTCCAACCTTATAAGAAGTTGAAAATCTGACATTTTGAGGAGAAGTTATGCCCCTTTTTGTGCAAGGTGCTAAAAGAGGGATTGGACCAGCATAGCCAAATTTAAAAACTTTAGCTAGATTTGTCAAAATCTGCCAAGTTTAGCAGTTCTGCTAAAAACATAGCCAATTTTGGCAGATTTCTAGATAATGAAGAATACATGTTTGGGGAAAAGTAAAACTGTTAGATATGGAGGAATTGCCAAAACAACTGCCAAATTTAGAAATAGCAGCTAAGCATAGTTGGAGATTGCTAGTTTTGGTGGAACTGCCATATTTGGGGGAAAACTAGCAAATATGTAGAACAAAGATGGTACAACTGTATGGATTTGTACTCATGAATAGTGCCATCCTCCAAAAAAATTTCTCGGGCTACCCAACTTGAAATTTGATAAATTTACAATTGATTCATAGGTTTTGATGCCTTCTAGATGCAATGGTAAGCTCTGCTTTGAACCAAGGTGCTTTGAAACTATGTTCACAAAAGACACCCAAAATACATGCAACCAAAAACTGAAAAAAAATGACCTCTGAGTGACCAATTTAGATGAAATAATGTCAAAATCTTATTTTCTTAGTTGCTCTAGATGCACTTGCGGGCTCTAATTTGACCCATGAGTCATCAAAATCTAATCTTTTCATTGAAGCTTCAATTTGAAAACCCCATTCCATAGAGGACATTAACTAACTACAAACACAGATCTTACTTTGATACCATGAAAGATTCAATGAGAATTTGAACACAAGTGTAAATCTAGGTGATTTCTGAAGATTATGTAAGCTAGATGCAAACATATAAATGGTGCAAAATGCAAAAATCAGCTAAATTCAATATTGAGAATATGGAGAAATTAAAATGAATTTGATTGATTGATTCATGAAATGAAGGAAATTACATAACAATATATAGACTTTGGGAGAACAAGTTGGAAAGGCAAGTTTCCCAAAGGAGTTAAGTTAGCCACAAGTGAACAAGTGGACTCAACGTGAAGAGCAATTAAGTTAACTTGACTTGAAGATTAAGTGAGCTCAATTTGATGTGAAGTGCTCATTATTGCTAAATCGACCTAAGTAAATAAAACTAATCACCTAAGTAAACCTAATATAAAAGGTACAATTAAATAATTATGTCGACAACTAGTATCGTAGGAGTAGCAACTAGTTAAGATTGTAGTTACTTTCAGTGAGGAAAGTTGAATAATGGTTGAGTGGTTTCACATGTGTTAGTTTATAATTTGGGGCTGCCATCAATTGGGGAATGAACTTGTCAATTCACTACTATTGACTACAAGGGCTCTTGTCAATCAATTGCTACCGATTGAGGTATGATCAACTACTATCAATTGAGGAATGACTATAATTGAGGAATGCAAGAAGCATGGAGTGTAGGAAGTGTTGGGAGGAAAAGAAAGACACTTCTCAAACATTGAAAACAAAAATCATTTTCATTCTTAGGGATGTAATGCTGTTTATTGTAGTTATGGAATTTGGAGACGATAGCCATCAAGCATGACATTCAGACCCTTTTGAGGATAGAAACCCTCAAGGAGCATTTTGAGTTCTAGACTGTTAGCAATATCATTGATGTTGTGTAGATTTGAATGCTAGGTGTCCTCACTAAGTTGTATTAGATTGATAGGTTTTCATTTGAATGCTATGTTCCACAGAGTTTCTTGATGAGGGGATGGGGGGACCAATGACCTATGTTTCGGGATGGTGGTGGGGGGTGGTAGGGTGTAGGTGCAAATTATATAGTACTTGAAAAATTAGGTATAAAAAGATGTACAAGGAATAAGTACAAGAATTACAAATGAAACTTTGACATACTAAGTAAACTACTAAATAGTAAGAACATTGCAATGATTGCGTTGAACATTAACAATGATGGGTGGAGGGTTGGGGTTTGAACCACTAGTGAGGTTGAGGGGCAACACCTCTTGTAGGGTGTTGCCCCTTCAAAAGTTAAAACCACACTAACTTTCATGGCGAATGCTATTTTCACAATTTATCACTTTTTTTTTCCAACACCAAGTACTTTCTATTTTTGAAACTTAATAGTGGTTTGAAATGAAGCTTAGATGCCTATTTATAAGTTTTTTGTGAGTGCTTAGGGTTTGGGTAGGGCCCATAGACTATTAGGGTTAGGTTTTGTAGCATGCAAATAGAAACACTTCTTGATTTTAAAAAAGTATTGATTTTTTCATTTTCTTGCTATGGGGGACAGTGGGAGACTTCTGGGAGTCCCTTGGATGTCTTAGGGATGTTCTGGAAACATCCCTAGATCTTGAGTGGTGGTGGTGGGATAACCCCTCCAAGTTCCAGTGTCTTGGAGACATCCTTGTCTTAGAAACATGGGGATTTGTGGGTGGAGAGGTCCTCGTGGAACACTATTTGAATGCAAATTGTTAGAAGAGAATAAAAACAATTAAAAAAGAATAATTATTTTTTTAGTGTTTTTGTGTCTATTATTTATGCATTTAGAGGGGTTTTTACAATGTTATTAGAGATAAGACCTGGCCAACATGAGAGAGAGATATAAAAAAAAAATGGTTATTGCATGTCAATGAGTGATAGAGAAATTATATAACTTCAGGAAAAAATAATGCAAAAAATCTACATGAAAATGAAGAGCAAGAATTTTTCAATGTGATGAGATCCTTGAAGGATGGGCAACAACTTATTGATCTCTTTGTCTAGAGTATGTAGGGTAAGAGAACCAAGGAACCAAACCATGCTACTATGCCTCCCATTATGGTGCACAAGGGGAATCTTCATCTTCAATAGCAAACCAAAACACCCCATTGATATTAGTTACTAGTATAGAACTACCGAGGGTTCTTTTCTTGTAGAAAGAAGCCATGACATAGGAAGAGGATATGAATGACTAGTAGGAGGAGGATTTTAATGCTCTCGATGTTGAATATAGGGCAAAGAATGGTGATTTTCAAGTAGACATCTTCATGAACATACACTAAAGTAAAAAATGAAACCAAGAATGAAAGTAGACCCACCTTGAATCAACCTTGCAAAGATTTGCAAAGTAGATTGGGGAAATTTATTGCCCCCTTATTTGATGGATCCAGCAAAGCCTTAGCCCAAGCTTGGATCCAAAAACTGCATACTTCTCACTAAGTCTTATGTATGAGGAAGCAATTAAATTTGTGATCCTACACCTAGGAGTTGCATGAGTGGTGCTATCACAAGCTAGTCACTCAGGGGCAAGCCTTATCACCATTATGCATAATTTTGCAAGAGGTTGATTAATAGATTTGAGAGGCAAGACCTAGAAGAGCAATTTAGGTAGTTGGCAAGCTATTGCATTGGGGCTTAGTGGATGCATATATGGCTGCTTCCCAGAGGGTTGCTATGCTGGTACCTGATGTGTCAAAGAGCCTTTTGAATTTTCTCTTTACTGAAGGTTTGAAAGAGTTCCTTAGAGTTGAAGAGTTGAAAGAATTCCTTAAAGGCTTAGTTAAAACCCTTGAACTAGATTCATTGTAGACAACCATCAAAAGATCCTTGACATTGGAACCATCTAACTACCTTCTTTCCACTTGCTCTAAATTGTTGACATTGGAGACCACTATACCTAGTAGATCTTTCCAAGATTCTACCACTAGAGGTGTGAGTACAAGAGCACCACCACAACAACATAGGACTCTACACAAACCTTTCTTGTAGAGTTTGGAGGTTGCACCTCCTTGACCTGTGAATCACTAGGAGATGGGATGCACCATTAGGAGTTAGTAGTTATGCTTCAATTGCAAGTAGCCTTGGGACCCAATACATAAATTCTTGGGAAAGGGGAAAACAAATCTGATTGAGGTGTACTTTGATGATGAGGGAAAGTTTGAGCCGTGCAAGAAGGAATAGAGTGTGAAGGATGTGGTACCACCAAAAGGTTTGTTGTTAGTAGAGGGAGTGGGCTAACGTCTTACTTCATTCAATCTTGTCTTAGTTGAGGGCAACCAGATTTGGGAAGGGAGAACTTGTAATGTACTATCCCAACTACTACTTGGTCAGTGGTATAGGAGTAGTAGCTAGGATTATAGTTACTTTTAGTGAGGAAAGTAGAATAATTGAGGAACATCAGAAGCATGGAGTATAGGAAGTGGAGAAAGGAAAAGAGAGACATTTCTCAAAAATTGAAAACAAAAATGAATTTCATTCTTAGGAATGTAATGCTGTTTACATTAGTTGTGGCATTTGGAGACGACAACCTTCAAGTGTGGTAATCAAACCTTTTTGAGATAGAACCCTCAAGGAGCAGTTTGAGTTCTAGAGTGTCAACATGATCATCTTTGTTGTGTAGATTTGAATGGATATGCAAAGTAGATTGGCAAAGCACATTTTCCCCTCATTTGATGGATCCAACAAAGCCTCAGTTTGAGCCTGGATCTAAAAGCTAAACACTTCTCATTGAGCCCTATGTACAAGGAAGAAGCAATGAAATTTGTGATCCTACACTTGAAAAGATTTTTACATGCGTGGTGGTGTCATGAGCTAGTCACTCAAGGGCACAACCATATCACCAACTACGAGGACTTTTGTAGGAAGCTAATCGATAGATTTGAGAGGCAAGATGTAGAAGAGCACTTAGGGAGTTGACACAATTATGAAACTAGGGCTTAGCGGATGCAAACATAGCTGCTTTCCAAGGGCAGTTGTGATGGTCTTGATGTGTTAGAGAGGTGTTTGAATTTTTTCTTCATGGAATGGTTGAAAGAGCTCTTCAGAGGCTTAGTTAAAGCCTTTGAATTGGAACCATTGTAGGTAGCCATCAAAAGTACCTTATCTCCCCTTCCTCTAAATGGTTATATTGGAGACCATTAACCTAACAAATCCTTGCAAGAGTCTACCACTAGAGGTTTGAGTACAAGAGCAACATAACAGAAGCAGAGTATTCCACACAAATCTTTTTTGCAGAGATTAGGGCTGCACCTTCTTGACCCTTGGAACACTAGGAGAAAGGACTCACCTTTAGGAGTCAACAGCTAAGTGAAATGACTAGCAATGATATGCAGAGGAAGTGGCTATGCTTCAGCTGCAAGGACCCTTGGGATTTGATACATACGTGCTTGGGAAAGGGGCAAGTACATCTATTTGAGGTGTACTAGGATGACGAGGGACAGCTTGAGCTGTGCAATGGAGGCACAAAATGTGGAGGGTGGGTTATCATCAATAGGTCTCCTGTCATAGAGGGAGTCAACTAACATCTTAGATCATTTAGCCTTGTCTTGCTTGAGGGTAAACAAATTTGAGGAGGTAGGACTTGTAATGTCCCCTTCTTAATTTAATCCATAGCTTTGAGTGAGGGGATTGGTAGCATAGGAGTAACAGTTAGCTAGGATTGTAGTTACTTTTAGTTAGGAAAGTTGAATAATGGAATAAGGCAGTTAAGTTGTGTCACACCTGTTAGTTAACAATTTGGGACCACTGTTGATTGAGGAATAAACTTGTCAGTTAACTGCCATTGACTGATTTGATGTAGAAGTTTAATGTATTTAATGCTCATCCTCTGCTTATCACCACAAACACATTGGGCATAGATTGAATCAGGCCCCGAAAAAATCATTTTTTTCAGTTTTTTTGGTGACAGCCCTGGGTTTGGCCTGGGCCCTTTGATACCTTGTGGATCTTGGGCAAATGCTAGGCCATCTTGGCTCCAAACTAGCATCTGAACCATATCTTGGCAATTCGTTGCCTATTTTCAAAGAACCTGTAACATAGAATTTGAGACACAGTTTGCCAACTATTGAAAGTATCTCCACCTATGTGAAATATTTAAAGCAATATTGCTTACAGAAACCTATATGGTTATGATGTTTTTGTATCAAAGATTCAAATACAGAAATTTAATTCAAATTATTTAGCAAAAGCTCTAGTTTAAGTGATTAGCATGACAAATTCCCTTGGAGAGCAATTTTCTTATTATGTTAATTGTGGTTTGAAAAAATTTCAACTTGTAACTAGGGTGATTTGACCTTAGAACAAGACCAGAAAAGGTGCTGGACTTATTCAAATCTTCAACATGCAATAAACTTAGTGTTGGAAATCCCTCGAAACCACAAGCTGGTATCTTATAAAAGTTAAGTATGGGTCAGAACAGGCATTGATAGGTTTATTTGGGATTGGGAAAATTCACCAAATTTTGTTGGTTCAAGTGGACCTTATGGTGTAATATGTCTGCTATTAACGCTGAAGCTCCATTGCCATCTTTCTAATTTGATGCTAATTCTGAGAGACTAATTGGCAATCACAGAATTTTGTCAACCCATTTGAATTTTTCCTATATAATTAAGGGGGCTTTTCCTAGGAAATAAGTTTACTGAGGTGCTGAAGGTGCATAGCCTCTTTTTTTACACTAGCATTGAATCTGAGAGACAGTATGCAATCATTGAATGTTTCTCTACCTATGTGAAATATTTACAGCAATATTTGCTTTCAAGAAGCTGCAAGTTATGATGCTTCTATTTAAAATACAGAATTTTGACTCAAAGTATTTATCAAGACTGCATATTTAAAGGGTTACCATGTAGAATTCCCTCAGAGAGCAATTTTTCAATGATATTAACAGGGTTTTGGAAAAAATTCTCAACCTGGAAGGTGATTTGGGCTTAGGACAAGATGAGAAAAGGTGGTGGACTTATTTGAATCTTCTATATGTAATAAACTTCAGGTTAGAGAGTGCTAGATGCCACAATAAAGTTAATACTGGGGAAATGTGCCTACATATGTTTTATTTGGGATTGTGCAAAGTCCACCAAATTTAATTGAGCCAAATGGAAAGCTTAGTGTAATTTCTGGCTGTCATTGAGCTAGTTCAAATAAGAAACTCCTTGGAGAGCGATCTTCAATGATCCAAATAGGGATTCAATTTTTTTTTTCTCAACCTGTAATCATAGTACTTGAGCCTCATGACATGACAAGGTTGGTGAGCATATTAAAATCTTCTACATATAATAACTTAAGGTTGGAGACCCTAGATACCACAATCTGGATCCTTTTAAAAGTTAAGTACAGACCTTCATAGGTTTATTCAAAATTTTGCAAATCCATCAAATTCCATTGTGCCAAGAGGAAGACATGTAGTGTAATTTCTGTTCACTGCTGAGCTAATTAGTTAAATGAGGCATTTGAGACTTCAGAGATTTTGATTTTGAGCTGGTGAGACTTAAGGGCACAAATGCAACCATCCAACTCATTCATTTGCCCAGTTTGCGCCTCCAAGCTTATAGCATAGAAAATGTCAGTCACTTTTCTATCACTAACCTCACCGCCATGGGTAATTGGATTTAATATCAAGAACGGATGATTAGCGAATATAAACTAATTTTTGAATTTTGACAATGGTATTTCTCTGGTAGGGAGCTTAAATGTGGCTTTTAGCTCCTGCTACAGCACCTCTTCCTATAAGAGAAAATATTCATTGACTTTTTTGATATCCCAAGAGAAGAAAGCTATCCATTTTGGGCCAGAGGCTTCTCTCATTATGCAACAAAATTGACAATCACCAGGCAAAGCTTGGTCTCTGAACAATATTCTTGTGAAAATTTTCTCTTTTCCATTGTGGGTGGGATTTTGAAGCTTTCCCAAGCTTCTTTTATCCACACAAGTGCCAGAAATTTTCTTGGAAGCTGTGGTAACAAGTCAATTCAACCCTGGTAGCCTGTCTTGCGATAAGGGGCACTTGTAGGGTTGTAATGTCTTGGAAATGCCAGTTAAGCTTCATTACCACCACTATAATTATTATCCATTTGTTAATGGAGCTAGGCTTTGGGCATGGCTATCAAGCATTCATAAACTTCCTAAACTTCCTATATCTTTGGTGTTGATGTTATAGCAGCTTTGGGCTTATCCTTCCAGCCACGAGTCAAGACATAAAATTGCATATAGCCTATCGGCTATTTATTTTATTGAGAAAATTGAAGTGAAGAGGCGCTTCACTTGGTAACATTATAATTTCTAATTGAACCGACCTTCCTTGTAATTCGCTTCTTTTATTTGTAATTATGTTTTTGTATTGTTGCCGACCTTGTACATGAAGAGGTGCGACCTCTCTCATTTTGTATATATACAAGGTCATTTCCATCCTTTCATTGATCAAGTAAGTTCGATTCATTCCTTCATTCAAGTGCGAATTTCATCAAGAGCAGATTGCAAATTTCTTCAAGGGCAGATTTAGATATCAAGCAAGTGCAGATTATTATCTGTCATTGCATCTAGTGTTGGTGCTGAATATTGGCCTTGTGATTGGCCACATTGTAAAGAGAATTGTTGCCATTATTTATAAATTATATATATAAGAGAGATCTTTGTTGCTGGGTTTTTCTCCCTCAAGTGGAGGGTTTTCCCAGGGTATATGCTGTGTTATTGTGTCTGATTTTGATTTAAATTTCTGAGTTTTATATCTGATCATAAAACTAACATTTGGGGGTATGACAAACATCTTGGTTTATCCCATTAAAATATTTGTAATCATTCTGGGAGGCCCAAAGATGGGATCACAAAATCCTGACGAGTGTGACTCAGGCACCAGCTAAAGATGCACAATACAAAGGATAATACATGTGTTGTAACCAAAAGGAACAAATCTGAAATTTAATTGCCAATGTCATTGGCTTGTTAATCCAATGTGCAATTTTCTGCTCAGTCTTTTGCACCACATATTGCCAAAGACTCATAAGAGATGCTTGATAGATGAGGTTTCCCAAAAATCTGAAAGTTCTTGGCTGGATGCACTTTCATTTGAGTTTCTCCAAGTTATATGGAAGGCTGATATATTTCTTCTTTTGCCACTCAATACTGAAGCCCAGAGATTTACAGAAGGTTTCAAGATTGCTAAAAAAAATTACCAAAGATTTGTCTCTCATTGAGGTGGCAAGAAAGGAGTTGTGTAAAATGGTGTTCATTGATAGACTGAAATCTCCTGAAAGGGTAATTCCTTTGATGAAGCCTCTAGCAAAATATCTGGACTCTGATAAATTACCATAGGCTTTAGCCGTAAGCACATATAGGGCTGCTGTTAGTGGGCAGCCTTATCTAATAGATGAAAGAAGGCCAAAGTGCTAGAAAAAGTGTCTGAAGAACATTATTAAAAAAAGAGTTGAATCCAGTAGCTTTTAACATGAAGACAGTTAAAGGCTATGAGCTTTTTTCAAAGTGAATTTTGATGCAAAGATGCCTTGACTGAGGTAGTAGGTGCGTTACATAACTTTCAAACTGCAATATCTTCACCAAGGATATCAAATTCTTTGATCAATCCAGTCAGTTCTGGATGATCTAGAGTACGAAACAGATTTTTAATACACAAGTCCATAGCTTTAGTTATGTGGGGTGATTGATTGTCAACCTGTGATAAGCTTTGGATCCCCAACTTAGTAATAAACTGAATTTTTCTTAATTAATATATTTGCCTCATGAGTTATGCCTCAAAGGTTCCTCGTACATTCCAAGAATTCAACATTGCTTTGTAAAATTTATATGGGTTATTAAAGAACCATATTTTGAGAAATAGGCAATGAATACAAAACAACTATGGTCTTTTGGTCCCATCATTTAAAGTATGAACCTTGAGGGTAGACAAACTTCTGAATGTCTACACTTCACAAAACCATGGGCACTTTCTTCTCAAGAAAGCCACCATCTTGCTAGTACAAATATTTGGAAAAAGAGCCTGCAACTAGGTGCATCTCTTTGATACACTCTAACTCAAATGCCACAGGAATAAATCAATAGCCATTACCAAACAGATTGTCCAGATTAATATTGTATCATGTTGTGTGCTTCTACCAGCATAGCACATTTTTGGATCTGGCCAGGAAAAAACTCTTAAGGTGAGCTCAAACTATATTCAATCCAATAAACTACAAGAATATAACTTTGGTACATTATTCTACACCCTTCTGATATAGATTCCAAACCAGATGGAGGGCTCTTGCTAGCTCTATTTGGATCAAAATGAGAATCTTTCAACTTGGGATTTTAGCAGTGAAAGGCTTACTGCTTTAATCTCACGTCCTATGTTACATGCGGAGAAAGGCAAAGCTTACAAAGCACTTCCATCTTGAGATGGTCAATATTGTGAATATACGAAGTATTAAAGGTGAAAGGAGGAATAAATGCACATTTGCAAATCAAATCTTTTGCCCACCTTAGAATACTGAATAGGGATCATGCTTCTCACCACAGGTTTGAATCACTTTATGCTGTAGGTTAAGAATTAATGCAAAGATGAGGTATATGTTCTTTCATTAATTTCTTACTTTTTGTCAACTAATGGTGTGCCTAATGATCTATAGTTGTTGCACAAGGACATATCATAGGTACTTGGTAGCCCAAGGCATACTTCCCCATGGTGTCTGGAATGAGGAGACACAGTCAAGACATCTCTGAGCTGTTCCTTTGACAATGAATTGCCTGGGGATGTTTCCACTGCATCCTCCACACCCATCCCTGTGGGGTTGCATTGGGGATGCCCAGGCATTTCCCAACAGGATCTCCTCTTAGGTCTCTGAAAAAAAACAAAAAAAACAACTGAAAGTAAAAAACCAGTGAACATAATGGGTGTAGATCCAAAGGATGCTACACAAATTGATCAGGAGGATCATGCAGAAAAGCACACAGGTTTAGTTGTGATGCCATTGGATATCCTTAACAAGTCTGATTGCAGTGACAGTGATGACATTGATGAGGCCAAAGCCTTGTTGGGCTGCCTACAGACAGGATCAAGCACAACCAATTTGAGCATGTTTGGCATATATTGCTTTAGTTTTTTGTATTCTCATTTAATATACTAACTTTGTAAGTTTATGTTTATAGTCTATGTACATATAATGTATACTATAGAGTAAATATGAATCATGAACCATGATGTATATCTGTATTTTCATTTTGACATTGTATCTGCCACTATTTATAAGAAAAATATTGACTATTTCAAACTTTTCCACTGTTAAATTTATTTTATTTTCTAATTATTTAATTATTATAGTTTTATTTCTTTTGTACAGCTGTTCCCTTTCTCAATAATAGGTTACAAAAGCAGACGTTTGACTGCTCTCACAGTCAAGCAGTTGCTCCACATACCAGCTGCTTCTAATAAGGCTTATAAAACCCTTTGTAATTTCCCTTGATGACGGGTATCTAGAACTGTAAACACACCTAAGAAATAACAATTGATCTTCATGCAGTAGATAGCTAGAGAGCAGAAAAAAGAAATCTGTAACCCAAACAAGGGAAATAAATTACTCTGAGCTTAAATTTTTCCCTCACTGGGGACCACACTCATCCCATATGCTCTCACTTTTCTTAGGATTATGGGGATACTTCTAGCCATCACCAATTTGTGTCTCCCTGTTTTCTCATCCTTCCCCTCTCTTTGCCCTTGTCAGTATCCTCCTTTTCCACCCAAAACAGACTTCGTGGGAGATTATGAAAATTTCCTTAGCCCCAAAGAACCTTTTGCACTCCTGTTGTTACTGACAATTACATTTTGCATCTTCTACCAAATGTTATAAAGCAGCTACAAGGCAAATGCCATGATGTAGGTACAACATGCAAATTTGATCCCTGTCATTAAGGTGCAAGTCATTGGGCCTTTTGACCTGGGCCTCCTTGTTTAAAATGATGAACTTGGTGGAAGATGGATCAAAATCCTTCATAGCCTTAAAGAACCTGTTGCAGTCTTATTCTCTCGTTGGCAATTACATTTTGCATCTTCCCTTGTGTAATGCAACCCAATACGTGATAAAGTAGCTACAACACAAATGCCACGATTTAATTCCAACTCCTGAATTTAATCCCCATAGTGAAGCCTTTGCACTTGGCTTCTGATATAACTATTGACATGTTACAAACATAATTACATGACACGGTACAGATATATTTGAGGTGTCAAAATTGGGGCAGACTGTGGCGCATTCTGTAATCCTTGGTCTCTCATGAGCCACTTTTTCAGGTTGGAGATGGCCTGAGTAGAGGTCATTCCCTGAGAAATATCCAGTTACCATTCTAGAAATGGCTCAATAAATACTTCCAGCCCATTTTCTGGTTGTCTTTTCCAATTCCTTTATAAAAATGTTCCTGGGAGGAAATTTTAGAGGGTTCTTTTGCAGCAACATAGAAGTAACCATCAGCTTTGACAAATCCATTTATGGGAAAATGGATATCTGAGTTACAGGTTTGGTTAGCACAAAAAAGCTAGACTTGACCAGCAAAAATTGCATTTTATATTCTCTATTGGTTGTTTATCGGGTGATGCTGTACTCTATAATGTTTTTGTACTGCATAACAGTTACAGTAAACGTTGCTATTATCTAAGACTAGTTTTTAGGGTACAGTATGTCCCATGGCATATCTGATTCTGGATTCTACATTGAAAATGCATTTGACTGTATAATAAAAGTCATAAAATTTGTGTAGTGAGATTCGAATTAGATCCCACACTAAAGACCTTTAGCCAGGCTTCATAGCTTTGGTTAATCATATCAAGGGTTTCAATTTTGTTTTGTTTTTCAGCATAGTCTAGCTTATTTTGATTGTTGCTAAGACTAACAAGTCCTTTGTGACTTACCAAGAATTGTACTTGCTGTTGCAGCTCATTGATGTAGGATTTTTCGTATGTCTCGATTCTTTTCTTTCATTGTTGACTATCATGCCAGTGAGGATATTAGGATTCTTCTGGAGATGCTTGTATGTCAGGTCAGTGTACAAATGTTCAATCTTTATTTATGTGCTCTTGCTTGTATATAGAGAACAGTTGCCTGTATTCCTTGATATGCATTAGTTAGAATAAGTTTCTGATAACATATTCCTGAGAGAAGTGAGCTCTGTCAGGAAGTTTTTATTTCCTTGAGTTATAATGGTTTATGAACTTCTTTTGTTCCTGTGAAGAATATGAAAAGTGAGGCCCAATTTATGAAAATCTCTATTTTTACTGAGAATTCTAGAAGACATTAAAACATGTCCTTGAGGGAGAGAAAATTGGATACCTGGATGACTTTTTTTGAGAGATGACAATTTCTTGAGAAATATATGCCTGCCTTAAACAAGATGGGCAACCAGAAGTAACCATTCATGTTCCTGTATCTTTTCAGGGTTTTTTGGTATGAGAGAAGATCAAATCATGCTGTCCCAGGCTCCACACACATTTCTTTCTACCAATTCCTTGTTTGTTCCTGTTACTATTTGGTCCTGTTTGCTATCCTCACCTAGTTGTTGTTGTTGTTGTTGTTGATTGGAGGTCAATACTTTTTTGTTCATCTGCAATTTCACAAGTTTACAAGTACATGCTGGAAATGAACAGATGAAATTGTGCCCTTATATTTAACTTAAAATTAACAGAGATGGAATGTAATTTAGTGCTGGACATAGTGTTCCCAAGTTGCTGGAATGGAGCAGAACTGTAGTTGCACAAAATAGCAAAACATGGACATTAGAAACAATATGAAACAGAAACCACTGTGAGTATGACATAAAGCAATTTAATCTGGAAATCTTTGCGTGGGAAAAACCAATTGGAAATGGATATTTCTTGGTTTCCTCCCTTCTTTTGGCCAGGGCAGTTCTAACTTCTAAATGCTCTGGTATAGCATGTTACAGCAAGCTTTCCTTTTGCCATTCTCTGCACTAAGAATTTTTACCCTTGCAACCTGCTAGAACTCTTCAATTCTCACCCTCATGTTCTTATGCCATTTGCTAGAACTCTTCAATTCTCACCCTCATGTTCTTATGCCAATATTGGGCTTATGCTGCATATAAATAGGATTACTGGGGGCATCTGTTATACATTAAAGGGCCTTCAAATGCCAAGGAACATGAATAGACACTTACTTCTGCCTTTCCTTTTTTTTTGTTTGAAAAAAATGAAACTGTAATGGACAAGAGGAAAACCACCTTGCCACATACATACTGCCATGGCACAAACAGAAGCTCAATGGCTTGTTTTAAATCACCATGCCAGCAATGCAACCATCACTATGCTGTATCTAGTGGTTTGCCACTGTACAACACTCTCTCTAATTCTTCTTTGCATTTGTGATTTTTTTCTGGATCATTATTAGGGCTGTGTGAGGTAAAAATAAACTTTATGTGGAAATAATAGAATGTTTTGATAGAGGCTGGAATGTTTGTTTTATGAGAACGTTTATGGTTGATTAAAACTTAAATGAGACACCGAAATGGAATGAGAAGATTTTAATATTTTATGAGTTACTGTGGTAACTGATAATTATACAGATGATTAAGGATTTTATGGATACTTGGGGTTCCAGATGGAGTTTAATATTATAGGTAAATTGTAATAGGCATCTTTCTATCAACGAAAACTGGGGGATGCATCTTAAAACCACATTATTAATCTTACAAGTCACATTCAAGCATTTTGATTTTACCAAAATTCATCCGGAACTGGCATGCATCCTTGTCTACTACTGGCCTGCTTTATCAAAATTGCTGTAATACAGAGAGAAAGAGCTTGATGATTGCTCTGCCTTGCTGGAGATTTATCATTGGAGTTGGTTATAGGAAATCAATCTTATTTGCACAAAGTCTGTAGGGTTAACTATTTGCAAAAATACTACACAAACTGATTGTAGATCAGCAACATGTAGAACCTAAGTTGCCGGTTTGGGTACGGGACCGGGCATGGGTATGGGATACAGGTATGCCAGTACGGCGATTTTTTTTTCCTGAAATACAGTACGTTTGGGTACGGCTGTATATATATAATTAAAAATATACAAAATTGTAAATACATTTGATAGTATGAACTATGAGTCTATGATACTTCATCAATCATCATTAAATCTAAAATCATTGATCAATGCTAGTGATAAACTACAAGCCTATAAAGATAAATCATAAATGCCAATTGATAGTTCAAATTCCAATACATATGTCATACTCATATATTAATAATAAATATCATATATGTCTCTCTAGTCATGATTCAAATGAAGATTATAACAATTATTTGTCAATCATCAAAATGATCTAGATCATCATCATTTGGTTCGACATCATTTGAACCACAAGCAAATGCATTGCCAGTGCCACTTGTAGTAGGTGCATCATGTGCAAGAGTCTCAGCATCATCATCATCATCATCTATAGTGACTCTAGCAAGCTCTGCAATAGATGCATCCAAGTTGGCACACTCAGGGGCTATGTCCCAATTCTTCATTGAACCATCCTTGTACTCATCTTGCTTATGTGATATAAGACGCAAGTTGGAATGGACATAAACCAAGTCTTCTGCTTTTTTTGCAGCCAACCGGTTAGGCTTCACTGAGTGGATGCAGGAGTATGTACTCCAATTTCGTTCAGCCGAAGAAGAACTTCCAACCTGTTGAAATTGGAGAGAGAACCAAAATAACTTAGAAATAAAAAATGCCAAATAAATTAAAGAATGGTAAGTAGTAGTACTATTACTTGTGATAGAATCTTGATTGCAAGAGGTTGGAGGAACATAAAATCTTGTCCATGGAGGTACCACCATGTACGAGCATCTACTGTGTATTGGTCTTGAATAGCACAAAGACTATGATTCCGTCCTGAGATGAACAAGCCAAACTCTTTCCTAATATTTCCCACCACTTCTGGATCTATGAAGAGTCTTCTGAATGCTCGCTTGTACCCATTAGCAACTTCACTATCTCTATATGGTGGAGTTCTCCCTGGCAAAGCAAGTATCTGTGAACTATAGTATTTGGGAGATAATGCATATGCAAGGAGATGCAATGGTGTGTTTATCTTGTCCCAAGTTGGTGAATGATTTTTTCAACTCTATGAAAAAATGTTTCTTGGGGGTCATTCTCTTTTTCTGCTATTATCACCTTTATTTTTTCTATCATGGAGTCAATACCATCATAGATTTCCCCCAAACATGGTCGATCTGTATCAACAAACTTGATCATACTCATGATAGGCTCGGTGAATCTCAAGACATAGGCTACACGATCCCACCAAATGTCATTGAGGATCAATAACTTACCTTTTGGGCCCTCTTTGAACTTGATGTTTTCCAAATACTCCATTGGTTGCTAATAACCATGGCACCCAATGCCTCTCACACCTTCACAAGTCATCTCAAAAAGATTTTGTGTGATGCAAATCGGGTCTCAGCAACCTAGGATCATGTAAAACATAAGTTAATAATAATAACACATTAAATATAAATCCATAAAATTAAAAAATAAATTACATAATTGATAATTAAATTAAACTTACCTTCAACAATTCCAATCTCGAGAAAGTCCTGAAGATGCTTTGTGACATATGGTGGTTTGTCGCAAACATTTGGATCTCCTCAGCCTCTTGGTATATATCTTCCACCTATTCTATTTGAGTGTCATTTGCTTGCATCACCAAGTTAAGGGAGTGTACAGTGCATGGTGTCCAAAAAATGTGTTCATACCTTTGCTCAACCAAAATACCTGCAGCCTTGCAATTTTTTGCATTGTCTGTAATGACTTGAACAACATTTTCCGAACCCACCATCTCTATGGACTCAATGAGGATTTTTGAAATGAATTTTGTATCCTTGATTTGCCCCTCACAATCAACTGCCTTCAAAAACATAGCCCCTTTTGGGGACACTGCAATAACATTTATCAAAGGTTGGTTTTTGCAATCCTTGCATCCATCGGAAATAATAGACATTCTTGTTTCAACCCAAGAATCCCTAATTGGTTTGAGTGATATCTCTACATGATTTTTTTCTTTTACTAATAAGGTGGTGCGCACTTTTTCATACCCAGGAGATTTGAAACCTGAAGGTGCAATATTGATTGCCTCCACCATTTCACGCCAATATGGTGATCTCACCAAGTTGAAAGGAAGACCATTGGCATAAATGCAACGTGCAATTTTTTCCTTTGCGATGTCTTGCTTCATTTTGAAATGCCCTATCCAATGGTCCTCTTTTGTGGGAAGAAATGGGGTCTTCTACTTGGACAGAGGGTGTCTCTAAGAAAGGATGTTGAGAGGCCACTGCTGAATCTGCAAGCAAAGTCATTGTTTTTTCATTGCTAAAGGATGGTTTCTTAATTTTGTTCTTTCAGCCATAGCATCAGCTTCTTCTTGTTTAGCAATGTATTTCATAATTTTATCCTTTGGCAACCCCTTCTTAGTTGGCCCTCCACATACTCTAATCCCTTGCCCACCTTGTCCACAAAGGTGAAATCTCACTCGACTATATGAGCTCTTAAATTGGATTTTACACTCATCACAAATCCAAACAAAGGCCCCACCTCTTGGAAGCTGTTCAACCATCGTAGTATGATGACATAAAGGAGATGCTACATCAATTTTAAACTTTTGTTTTTTATTACCAGTAGTAACACCCACTGAACTTGAACTTGTAGCCATTTGAACTTTGATTTTGCTGTTATAAGAAATATAAAGTATTGAAAAAATTACAAAATGAACACCAAAACACATTGAAACAAATAGCAAATCTTATTTCTTCTTTTCTAAAAAAAAAAAATCTTCAAAAACTTGAAAAAATCCTCAAAAACTTGAAAAAAGTCTTCAAAAACTTGAAAGAATCCATCATAAACTTAAAAAAATGAGTTAAAATGCATATCTTAGGTGATTAGATCTCCTTTGTGCAAACTATCCTCACTTTCTTTTGCACTTGATCAATCTCCTTCAAAAAATTAGCAACCCGCAAAATGAGAAAAATGGAGGGCAAAATGTGTTTGTGAGAGCAATGAAATGACAAAGGAGTGATAGAGTCATGTTATAAAGGCGTTTTAGGGTTTTTTTGGCACTTTAAGTGCTTTAAAAATTGATTTTTTTTTGTTTTCAGCGCCCAAAGTCCGTGGGAGCATTTGGGCACGCACGGGCACGGCTGGGAGCGTCTAGCCACCCCCGGGTTCTTTGTGGGTCACAAAGAACCCAGGGGTGGCTGGGCGCTCCACAAAGAACCCGGGGGTGGCTGGGCGCTCCCAACCGCTCCCCAGCAAAGACCTGTGCCCAAATGCTCCAGGAGTGGGCACACAGGGCAAAAACAAAGAACCCGGCAACATAGTGTAGAACTTGTACATACCTCTATCATTACAAAGAGATAGAGTGAAAACTAGAAAATGAGAAATATTGTTAACTGCGCACTCACACAACTCAAACTGATTCTGCTGATTTCATACAGTCACAAAGAACCCGGGGGTGGCTGGGCGCTCCCAGCCGCTCCCCAGCAAAGACCTGTGCCCAAATGCTCCAGGAGTGGGCACACAGGGCAAAAACAAAGAACCCGGTAACATAGTGTAGAACTTGTACATACCTCTATCATTACGAAGAGATAGAGTGAAAACTAGAAAATGAGAAATATTGTTAACCGAGCTCACACAACTCAAACTGATTCTGCTGATTTCATACACCATACAAGGTGAAGGGATAAATATACCTATTTGTAGTTTGTACATCATAGTTGCATTTAGCAAAATATAATTTAAATAAATATGTAATAACAATTCATACTAGGGTCAAGGATCTGCACACCACAAAATGAAAGTATAAAAAGCATAATTTGCACATCAAATATCTTATTTGGAGTAGCTTGATTATTTGTCAAGTCCAAGTCAGTTTGGCATATTGGTCTTGCTGAGTCTGTGCCAGTTTCCAGCTCATAAATACACATATGACTAACGTCATGCTGTGAAAAATGGATTTTTGGATGATAACTGATGAGCTAATTTGTCCCCTTTCTACTAAGGAACAAAAAGTAAAACCTTCTCTATTTCAAAAATGGATTATTGGATTCTAAAATAAGCAAAGCAAGTGGTGCTTTTTTCCCTATAATTATGGGTACCAAACATGCTTGCAATGGTTAATCATCTATGACATTACCAAATGAAATGACAATGAAATGGGCAGGCAGTTCCAGATAACATCGGCTGATGACCTTTCAGACTTTGGTTGCTTTGTGGTGTTGATTTGGGGTGTCACACTTTTACAAGTTACAGGTAAGTTTCATGACTTCAAGTGCTTTTCGATTCAACTGTGTTTTTTGTATCGATGTTTCAGATCACACTCAGTGATACATCATTAGGATGAGGAAAGAACAGTCAATTTCTATCAGCCATCAATGCATGCAAGGATTAAAGCTCTTTATTTACTAGATATTTTGCAGCTTTGGTAGTGGATTGTGTTTTAGCTGTTGCAATAATGGTAAAACTTGTAATTTCTATGTTTCACATAAGACTTATCTTTTTCTTTTTGCAAAATCACAGATATTAGCCTAATTTACCATTTTATCCGAGGACAGGGCACTATAAAACTTTATGTGGTGTACAATGTCTTAGAGGTGGGGTAAGATTTTAAGCTTTATACAGCACATGCAATTTTTTTCCAACGATTTGAAACTCATTTAAGGCTAGTCTTAATTTTCTATAGCATTCTTGGTTTGTGGAGTGCTAAATAAACCATATGCCATTGGAAACAGATATTTGATAAACTGTGCCAATCATTTGGAGGGGATGTACTTCAAGTACTTTTCAATTCAGCAGTAGGAGTTGCAAATAGTTCGAAGGAGCATATGCCAATGGAAATTGTGCGCTTTATTTTGGACCAAGCTATTGCTGTTGCTGCCTTCAATATCCTTTCCAAGATCAATTTTGTGTTTTAATGTGTGCAGTGACACGAAATGCTCATCTATAATCTCCTTTCACTTTCCAGTTAGGTGTACATTTTCATTGCCAATTGCATCATTGTAATGTCCTTAATTGCTGTTACCTGCGCATTCTTTCATTATTTTAGCTCAAGCAATTACTCTATCAGCTGCAATAATAGCCCATAACAATGCCTTGATGGCACTACTTGTATCCAATAACTTCGCTGAGATTAAGAGCAATGTTTTCAAGCGTGTGAGCACAGAGAATCTGCACAAGATGGCCTGTTATGGTGAGTTGTCTTACACTTTACTTTTGAGGGACCAATTCCATTCTTAATATATTTACCCTGTATAACACTCATACATGCATTGAATGATACGCAATAATTTTAAAGCATTGAGACTATGAAATAGCTTTATTAAATTATTAACATTGAAGAGTCAGTTTGAACTTTTTAGATATTTTGGTTGTGCTCTTTTTCCATCCAAATGAGAAAAATTGCTTTGGTAAAGCTACAAAACAATCGTTTCCCAGTGAAATGGAATGCATATGCTGTGTTTGGCAGTAAGTCCTGTTAGACACTCCTGTGTTCCACGCTTTAATTTGGGATAGGCTTGTTTTTGTAAAAGTAGAAAATTAGATCTATCTGTATCACTTGGGAGTATGATGTTTAGAAGATGGATTGAAATGTTCCTTCTGGTCCAACTCAAAGAAATACCACCTCAGAAAGTAGATTCAGCTGTGACTTTTTTTATTTTAAAAAATTATCATAAGTTAATGGAATATTTCAGTTAACTTTTAGTCTTATTTTTTTTGAATGCTACTTCTCTCCCTCCTTTTGTTGTCTGTAGTCCTAACTGCCACCGTGACTGGTTCCACTCCTTGAAAGTAGTGTTACATTAGTATGTTTTCCCTTAAATGTCGTAAACTCAAGGCTACTGTAACAGGTTCTGTCAGTGGTTTACTGGAATATAAGGAAGTTCATGCTAATGGGAACAGGCAATTTGGGATCATTATTCTGGCAACAAGAAATGCTAGATTATAGATTGGGAATTGATAATAATTTTTCTTAGATTGATGAGATGGTTGGTGGTCTTGTGGAAGAATTTTGTAACTGAAAGAGCTGGTAGGCCGTAAACCTGAAAAAATGAAGATATAAAACCAACAGGATATCCAGAACTTAAAAGTTAAAACATGGTATTATTTTCAAAAGATAGAAATAGATGATTCTGTAAATCATTTTTTATTTTGATAACATTTTAGTCCTTCCTGGCAGAGAAGACTTAAATTGCCTGGAATCTGTAGCAAACAGCAATAGTGTTTGTGGGTGTTATAATGGGGTAAATAGATTTTTATACAAAAGAGAACAGGCTATTTGGGATGAATATGTTCAAATAACAAAGAGTACTGAATATTTGATTGCAAATTAATATGTTTTTTCTTTGATTGGTGTGAGCTGGGGTCACGGGGTTGAATCTTGTAAAACAGAGAAATGAAGATCTGAAATGAAGAGGGTGCCCACGAGTTCAAATATAATATTCTATTGGATAGAGGGAATAGATGATCCTGTGTTTCTTTTCTTGATTACATTTCAGTCTAAACACCTACTGTTTTACCATTATATCCTATCTAATATTATGAGAGCTTGTTGAAGCATAAATTTTTTACTACACATCCAGTCAGCTGGCTCTTGTTTAATATTTATTGTGTGATTCATCTGCAAGATTCTTATTACCAAAATATACAGAGATCATTCTTTTGTTGTTGTCCTTGTTTTTTTCTTCTGCAGATACTGTGGAGAGATTCCATATCATGGCTTATATCATATTTGTATTGGCTCAAAACATTTTGGAAGCAGAAAGTCCATGGTTGTGGAGATTCGTGATGGTAGGATTGCTGGGCAACCATTGATGGTGTATTCTGTTGTTATAATTGAATCTTGAGTTCCAAACAAAAAGCTTAATTTTTTGATTGTTTTAAATTCCGGTATTGGAATGAAAGAAAATACAGAAGGAACTTTGAAGTTTAAATATCATGACTATGAAGAAGTTACAGTTTTATTTTCTGTTATGATTTCAATTGCTAACTGCGCTCACATGGATACAGAACTCGTTCTTGATATGGAGCTGTGAAGTAATCGTGGATGTTATCAAGCATGCATTTCTTGTAAAGTTTAATGAGATAAAACCGGATGCTTATTCAGAATTTCTGGAAGCTCTCTGTAAACAGGTATTACCTTAGGACATATTAAGTCATGTAGCTATATGTGTCATTGGTATGGAAACAGTTGTCATTTTAAATTATGAACCCATGAAGGGACACTATGAGATAAAAAATGGTACGATCATAACAGATTTATCCGTCTAGTTGGCTTTCTGCTGTTGAGTTCTGTTTCTTTATTCTCATTCTCAGTGGACTAAGATTCTCTCACATAATGGATGCAGACTTTAAACAATCAATCACTTGAAGCTCATAAGACATTGACTTTTATTCCTCTTGCACCAGCATGCGTGGTATGTTGTATGGCTTCATTTAGCAGTCTTGTTCCTTTTTTGAAAATCCATATATAAATAATGCGAATTATTATGCTACCCCAGTTTCTAAGAATGGGCTGGTTGAACAAAAAGAACTTAAAAAAGAATACGTAAGGATATTGTATTGAAAGAACAGGTGTATTTTGTTTTTAAATCTTGGAACAGTTCTTATTGTGCTTTAAATTTTATTTTGCAGGTTATTAGAGCCTTGACACCAATTTATGCTTCACGTCTTCCCTCTGGCCCAGTTTGGTGGAGATGGTTTTGGATTTGTCTGCTATTTACAGTGACATATTTAATGTTGGCAAGCTTGAAAGTTATAGTCGGTCTTGGCTTGCAAACTCATGCTAGATGGTATATTCGTAGGTGCCTTCGAAAACAAAGACACTTACATGCTGATTAGTTTTGTATATTTTATATCAATAGTTTTTATTCTGGTTGGCATTAATATGAGACAATTGCTAATGATGGAATATTGAATACAAAGCAAGTTAACTGGAGCCACCATTGCATGTTATGTTTATCCTACACCCACAAATAGGAATGGGCAGCATTGCCATATTCCTATTTATTTTCTAGGTGGGGGCTGTGGGACTCGATTCCAATTCATTTTTTTTCTTGTTATTCAGAAATCAATATGATGGGATATTTAAGCAAGCTTGAAAACAAGAGAGATAGTTTTGTTAGCTGTGTTTTGTATGTTTAATTCCCTTTTTCATGAGAATGCAGTCAATTTGAATTTATATACCACTCCTTTGAGCTGGAGTTTGAGAGATACAAACAGATTTTGAATATTTAGCTATTTTTCTGTAATTATGTTCGGGAGCAGTACGAATAAACCTCTAAAATATTTTTGGTGAAAACAAATCAATTTTGTTAACTGTTTTAAGTTCAAAGGGCCCACTGTTCTGTAAGAAATGAAGCTTTTTGTGCGTTGACCCACATTATATGTATGTGGATAGTATCACAAAATTCTATTTCATTGTTTAATTACAGTAAATTTTGTTTTTTCCATCTAATAAGTCATACAATGATTTTTATTTATTTTAAGTTTGCTAATTGAAAAAAATAAACATCTCCATATCTTTCTATATATTTTATATATTTTATATAGATTATCTTGAAAATATATATAATAGTTACATCTAGCAACCACACTCCCTACATACTTCAAAGTTATAATGTAGACACTTGGTCTACTATTTCGTTATATTTTTTGAACTCCTTTTCACGTTAAACAAAGAAACAATTGGGTTATGAAAGTCATGTGGCATATTTTCTTTATTATGCATTGGGTATGCATGATTTCAGTTATATTAATTTTTCAATTTTTTTTTTTTTCAAATTATCTTTTATACTTAATTTACAATTTATATAACATTACTTATACTGCCGAAATTCCTCAAGCTGACATTAGAACCTTAGGTTAGATATATTATAGATGTCAAACATCGAACATCTAAAACATTAGAAACTTTCATCTAGTCTAATCATACTGAAACTGCCATACAAGCTATTTGTAAACTACCAAAGTTCTACCTTTAACATGGGCAATAAGTTATCTATTGATGTATATGAAATATAATCAATATGTTTTCTTTTGTGGCTAACTAATATCTTTAACATCTAGTACTAAGTATTGGACTTGTATAATGTATTCCATTTTGTATGGTTGTGGAAGGATGATGGGATACAAATATTCAATTTTGTGTTCCTACTTATTTAGGATGTTTGGCACTAATAATAAACTAAACATATATTTTAATAATAAAGTTTTAAAGTTTTTAGTGTCAAATGAGGGGTATGTATTACGTGAAAAAATATTAAAATTATTTATTATAAAATTAAAAATATAAATAATATGTATAATAATTACATAATATTAGACATATAATAATAGTGAAATGAGTAATAAATATGATAAGAATGTTTTGAGGGGAAAGCCTTCATAAATGTGATTTTGTGCAAGAAGATGTCTTACCTCAAAACAAGGATTTTCTTAGTGGTTCGTCAATTGGTAAATAGTTCATTTATGTCAATTCAAATTTGGTAAATGTGTTGCAAATGGCGGGGGCCTAAGTTACTAAGATTTTATTAATTATCAATTTAATACATATTAATTTCCCATCAATTTACTTATAAGGTATTTGTAATTAATGATTTTCACCACAGTAATCTACATGCTTGTAATATGGAATCACTTGAAATTTTGGAGGCATATTTTAATTTATTGACATATTTGCCAATAATATTAAAATTTTGCTATGTATGACGACAAACTTTGCTATATAAATAGAATGCCATATGATTAGTAGGGCCATAAGCATTGAGAATCACAACATATGTTTTTGATGATAGTTTGATTTACCCAACATTTATATGGACCATTTTACAATCATACATGATTCACCAAATTTTTACTCCATTGTTTGACCTTCATGTAGGGGTTCACCAAATTTGTACTCCACCAATGTACAATTGGATTGTGGGATTTGTGAAATATGAATTCATATAAATACAATTGAAACTCTGAATGAATCTTTTACATGTATATTGTTCTTAGTTTTGCTCTCAATTGGAATCGTAGACAAGTTACAACTATAGGCATTCATTGTTTCTTTCTTGTTTTATAATATATGTTACAACTATAGGCATTTATTGCTTTTAATATGTGAGACATTGAAAGTTGAAAGGTAAGTGATAATTTTTTTATTATTTTATAATACAAGATTCTTCGTGTTATTTGTTTCTTTGCTAGTTTGGTTTCATTGATACAAATGATATTGAGTAGAGAGACACCTAGGTCCCAAGAATCTATGATTCTTTCTTGTTGATTTTGTTTGTTTACTATTTAGTTTCATTGTTACATAATATAGATGATATGAAAATCTGTTAGTGTTGAGTCTTTGACCATGTGAATCATGAGAACCCACAAATGAACTTTTTTTGTAGTTTTTAATTTGTGAGAGATGTTGAGCAAGAACAAGTTTCTTGAAAGCGGTAAAGGGAGCTTGTCAAAATATAGAAACATAATGCCATACTTTAACAGTGTTTGTCATCCATTAGATGAAGAACAAGCTACAACATTAGGATTTGTACCATATATTAACAAAAATGGTAATACCTTAGAGGAAGTTTGGAATGAGTTGGATGACAATGCCCCATACAATGTTCCACATTCATAGGAGTCTTGGGGTAGTAGAAATGATAATATTAATAAATCAAACTCAATAAGGGATAAAAAATGTAGATCTTGCATGGAAAGGGAAAAGAAAAGCCAATAAAAAATGGGGGGATATGATAAGGAATTTTTTAGATTGATTGGGTGCCAAAGTACTCATTCATTAAATCAGTGGAAAATGTAAAGGAAGATGAACCTCCCATAGAATGTAGGTGTAAGATTTATTGTTGAAAATATGATAGGGACAAGAATTTACAACTAAAAATTGATTCCATAGAAAAATATGTTGGTGAGGTTTATGAAAAATAAGTAATAGATAAAAAGAAAATATTAGTGATAAAGATAGAAAATAAAGGAAAAATATCATGTTAAACATGCTTTGAAATATAACGTGCATATAGAAAACAAGAATATTCCATCATGTAAATATAATGAATATTGTCAACTCTAGACTTGTACCTTCTATGCATGCAAAAGAAGAATATTGCACATCTAATAATATCAAATTTTCTCATGAAGATGATGATTATCAAGTTGGTGATGATAAGTCAAAATATGAGGGGTTCCACCTTTTAGGTAAATATAAAATAAAATTTCGCCTTTAAACAATACAACCAATAAGAATGTGTGAATACTATTTACACTAAATATTGTCCTATTTTATTTTGAGTTGAAAATAAGATCTCAATTCGCACACAAACAATCATACTCATACTCACACATGGCACTTTTAACTATAAGTGCCTTCCTATTGTCGTTGAACACAAAAATTTGGGATAAAAGAAGTGGATGCACACAAGTACTAAGGTTGACTACTTAATACTTATGGATTAATTCCATATTAGTTAAATGAAGAACACTTTTGTTACTATCCTTGGGCACCATAAATTGCTTGGTACCATAGATATTATTAAAATAATTAGTTCGTTAATTCAATGTGACGATGCTAAGAGAAAAAATAAAGTCAAATAAAGGAAGGCATCCTTGACAAGTGAGCATGTGCACTCACTAATGAACATTTATTCTTCCTTGCATATGCTTGTAAGCTTGGTTTGAATGCTATTGACAAGATATTTCCATAGACCATAGAAATCACTTAGAATGCATATTAATATATATTTTTTATTTTTAATATTTTTATAAAAATAATTAAAAAAATAGAATTTATTTTTTAAAATTCATCAACCATACTTACATTAGTTTTCACAAGTGAATTTACAACTATAAAATAATCGAACAATTTATACGATAAAAAGGCCAAAGAACCTCTAATGGCCTAGGGCAAAAGTGTCAAATTTTAATGAATTGATAGTTAATCCTTATGTTCTTGGGCCTTTTAGATGCGATGATAGGGTTATATTTGACCCAAAGTGCTCCAAAATTGTAGCTACCTTATGGATTTAGCAACTACCTCCCATCTTCAAACCCTTGTAGATCTGGGCTCGGGTGATCCTACAATAGTGGTCTACAATGTTTGGCCAAACTGGACACTGAAATGATTTTTTTTAATTAAATCTTCACTTTCGGGCACCTATAGCAGCTAAACCGTGAGGAATTTGAAGATGATGCAAACTAGAGTTTCGTGACATTTTGTCTGTAGATTATAAATATATTTTTTTCAAGTTTTTTGGAATCAAATTGCACTTCTTTTTCCATCTCCCTTGAAAACTAGTTTTTTTTCAGAAAACATCATTTTAAAAAAGTGACGCTCATCATATAACACAACTTTTTTTTTATGAAGGATAAAATTCTAATTCTTTTGAATTTAGATTTGTAACTCGATATCTAGTGCTTTTACTTGGTTAGATAGTTTTTATTGAATATTTTTCTTTAATCAAGTTTCAAGTCAAACCAATTACAATTTAGACATAGCCGACCGTATAACACGTAACTTTTTTTGTATGTATCAAAATTCATTTTTTTGTTGGATCAAAGACTTCAATATCTAGTGCACTCATATTTTTCAATTTTTTTTGATAATCTACTATTTTTTCACATGCAGAATAGAGAGCTTGATTTTCGGTGAAAAACATATGTTTAATAAAACTAAAAACAAATACATAATAAAACCAAAACATATTAAAATTATAGTCGTTGGATAGTTCGTTCTGAGGACTACCTAATTCCAGTTGGGTTTGTGAAGTCTCCTCCATTTTAATCCTCAACTCGAGCTTCAAAGCGTAAAAATATGGACTTTCAAAGTGCCTAAGGGGGAGAATGAGGGCAAAGGGGGGTTCGCTCAAACCCTGGTTCAAGCGAACCCCCTTTCCTTTTGCATTTTCTTTGTTTTTTTTGGGTGGGAAATGTGGGGTCAGTATTTAATGGGTTCGCTCGAACCTACAAGTTCGTTCAAGCCCTTAAAACTATTTTTTTTTGCATGGGGTCATTTTTTTGCTAGTTTTCCTTCCTCACTTGAATTGTAAACCACTTTTGTGGGTTTACTTGCTCACATGTCTAATTTGGACATATTTAAAAGTTAAAATGACTTCTTTGGACATTGAAATTAATGGCGATATTAGATTTATACCAACATGCTCCAAAATGAACTTTTAATACAAATCCACCCCCCAAAAAAATTGGTATTTCTATCAAGTTTTTTAATTCTCTAGATCATCATTTGATGTTGCAATGTCATGAATTTGCACCCCTTGCAAATCCCCCATTTACACCCCTTAGAAAAATAAAACTCGGTGATGTTATTCCACATCCTTCGTCTACTCTCCATCCATTTGGTAGCTTTTTGCAGTGTCGATGGGGAGTTTCTCTCAGAGACACAAGTGCAATGCGTAGAGTGCTGCCCGCAATGTGTAGAGTGCCACCATCCTGACAGGATTCCTGCCTCTGGAATCCATAGAGGCGTTACAATAATCCATTGGTTTCAAAGTGTAACATCTTTGCTCCCTTGATCGACCTTGAATGACTCCTTTGGCCTCCCTTTCATCTTCAAAACACTATCTCATTCATTCAATTCATCTTCTTCTTCACAATTCATCTTCTACATAGTTCTTGAGAATCTCATTTGGTCTTCTTTGCACTTCTTGAGCTTCTACACACTTCTTGATCTTCTTGAGCATTCTATACACTTCATTCACAACATTTTCACCATCTTTGATGCTCCAAGTTGGTCCACTTATTTGGTTTTACTCCTCTCGTTGTTGTGGCAACGTTGGTACTCACAAGCTTGTGAGCTCACATCTTCCTTCACGTGCCTTGAGAGCATCTTATTGGGAATGTGACATCCATTCAATTAGCATCATTGTACTACTTTAGTAGCATATTGTTGTTATTATAGCACATAGTACTTCTACTTCAATATATTTCTTTATTGTACTTTCTCTATCGTTGCTATTTTGATTGTTCATGGAGGTCGAAACACAAAAATGGGGGTTTGACTGTGGCAAGCCTTGAAACAACCCCAACATTTTTCCTCGTTCTGCTGTGTGTAGGTATTTCATTCGTGTGGAGCTTGCTGGAGGCTGGATTGACCATAAGTTGGATTTCTACCACCTTCGTGATGGAGCTTCAAATTTTTGCTCCTTATGTTCCATTCCTGTGCTGCCTTATGTCACTGGTCTTTCATGGTGTGGAAATTTCTTAGGGTTGGGGTTTTAGCTTTGCCTACATGTAAAACCCCTGTGTTTATTTTACACCTTGGTTGGGATCTATTTCACTGTTACTTTTTAAAGGGTTTTAAAACATCTTATGTCCTATCATTCCATTTAGGCTTGGTCCCTTTGGTCTTAATTTTTATTTCCTTCACGGGTTTTATTTTTCTAAGTCTTGGTTCGCCCTGTGTTTCATCATTTAAAAACAACTTATGTCGTTGTTTACCGTTGGCCTAGTGATGTCCCCTTGTCCTTTTAATAAATGTTTTATTTTGCAGAAAGATGAAATTCGCGCTACCGTTGATCAATTGCCTTCAGCTATCAATGGTTGCCCGCCATCGCGTGATCAGGAATTGCAGGATTTTTATTGATTGCGATATCATGGGCGGGCACCATGTGTCCTTTCTGAGGGATCAAATTTGTGCTATCGTTTCATCTCAGCGGTTCCTCGCCATCCCGCAATGACCCCACCACATTGTTTTGGTTGATCACAATATCACGGGTGGGCGCCACGTGTCCTATTTGGAAAGGCCAAAGGGGATAAAGTTTAAGTGACCGTCGATCAAATATTGTCAAGATCAATGGTCGCCCGCCATCGCATGATCCAGAATTGCAAGGTTTTTACTGATCGCGATATCACGGGTGGGCGCCACGTGTCTCATCTGATGAAGCTGAAAGAATAAAGGAAATACATTAATCCAGCCTTAAATACATTAAAAGGTGGGTTACTAAGATGCTCTTAAGGTGCACGTGTTTTAAATCAATGGATTTGTTATAATCTTGGTGGGAAAGCTGCTTGATGGATAATGATAAGGCTAGCGACTGTGTTGGAGGAACGAGATCACTAATGTGCAAGATCAATGGTCGCCCGCCATCGTGTGATCCAAAGTTGCAGGATCTTTACTGATCGCGATATCATGGGCAACCGCCACGTGGACTTCCTTGGCAACACATGGTATGGTGGGCCCCTTATTGCCACGTTGGCAACTGTGTTAGCTTGTTTTGAAGACAACCGTTCGATGATTTGATTCAACTAAAGGATCGACGACTCAAATTTGAATCTATATCAAATATGGCTGGAGCTTTAATGGCGGATGAGACACTTATTGATTTGATCGAAATAAAATCAATTCTCCTATTTTATTTGTATCACAAAGCATCCAAGTATTTTGTGAAGCAGTCTTAAAGCCGAAGGCAGAATTGCGAGTCTCTGCAGCCAAAATTTGGGATTTCTGCAAACAAAGCCGTGAGTTAATTTTTGTGCCTCCCGGTCATTCTGCACTTGAATTTGTAAAAATATTTGCTGTGCTTGTCATTGAATTTGTTGATAAACGTGTTAGGGCTATAGCTTAATTATAGTTGTGAGAAATTGTAGTATTTTGTTCTATAATTTCCTATCTCTGGTTAGTCCTAGCTATTTGAAGTGTAACTTTGTAAAGAGGCCCTAGTTTGTTCGAGATGGCACCACCCAAGCAACATTATGGCCAAATTGACTATTTGAAAAGAAACCTGCACGATGATTTCTTGGATCAATTGCCCTTGTCAACAAATGATAGAAAGAAGGGATTGGTTCTGATGCGAGGGAAAATCTTGGGGGAAGGGTTAGTATACAATTGCTCTAACATAACCAATGCTAGGGTTCCTCTCACAGGCTTGGAAATGTTCAGATTGTGGTATGGACAGAGAAATTTTCCTCACCCCTTTTCAAATGGTTGGATGTATGACATGGGGAAGTTAGTTGTACCAAATGTGTTCCTTGATGTAGACCTGCTTAAGGCAGTGGTTGCAAGATATGACCCTGTCACATGGGTAATTAGGGATAATGATGGAAAGGTTCTGTTGAGTGTTAATAGAGAAGAGGTCCAACATATTTTTGACTTGAGTGAGCTGGGTGAAGACTTGGTTCCTATCAATCTTGAGGAAATGAAGTAGGAATATGCAAAGTTGAAGTCTCTTTTTAGAGCGAAGTTGCTTCTGCCTCATTTGGCTAGGGCAGGAGGTTCAAGATTTCATATCAGCCCCAGTGACCAAGAACCTTTCAGATTAAATTGTTTTGCAAATCATATCTTGGCCACTTTCTATTCATTGTGTCACATTTTGGGTTTCAGTCCCAGTGCGGTGATACCCATTGCATACATGTTCATGGGGGTGCAAATACAACACCCTAACTTCTCTGTGACATATGACTTTGCTTCTTTCTTGGCTGAGAGGATACATGAAGGGCTATCAAAGTTACAGAAAAATGATACTGACACGCAATTATTTTTGTATTCTATGCTGATGCATATGTTTTTATTCAAGAATGCTAATTTCTTGTCTGAAAGGATGAAATTAAGGCAATTAGTTGATGGAGAAAGATTGCCAGTACAAATATGGGCTACAGATTTATCTTAAAATAAGGAAAGCACCAGTTATGTGCAATTTGATAATTGTTTTTCTTCCAGATTGAGGGCTAGATTGATGGTGAATGTACCAAGGATCCCTGAGGAATTACATGATTTCTTCAAGCCAAAGGGGAGGAAGCCAAAATTAAAAGTCTGCCATAACTGGGGTGACATTATCCCATACCCAGTCAACACTGTTTTGAGGGTATATGGTTTTCAGGGAGCCCCTCATATACTGCCATACAATGTGCCACCAAGAGTGGGGTTCACAGAAGTTATGTGGAAAATAGGTTGTATTCATGAGGACAACCTCATTGGAAGGGGTAAGGGAACATTTTTCCCTGATTATACAGTGGTGTCTGATTTTTCCTTTTCAAAGGGAGGTTGGATGCATTTTGAGAAATTCTTTGATTATTACCATTTGAGGTGTGGTCCAAAGCGGCAACATGATCCCAAGGGCTTCTTTTCTCTTTTTAGACAAAGAATAAAAGTTGGCAAGTTTGTGCATGAGTTTAATTTCCCTGAGGACCTGATTAGAAATGAGTTTGACCTAAATAAGTAGGAGTTGAACACAAAGAAATGGATAGCTTATGATAAGCTATTAGATATTGTGCACAAAATGGATCCCAAGTATGATCCATTGTTGGAGTTTAGTCCATACCATAAGAAAATTGATTTTCTGATGGAGAACTTCAAAGAGATTATGGGCACCTTGAGAACCAAGAAGATAAACTTAGAAGTGAGTCTAGGTGTACAAGAACAAGGTGCCAGAGCAATTGAAACAAGGCCAACATATTAGCCTACAGAAAGGTGGCCCAATTACTGGAGGAAAAAGGATAGCAACAGTGATGAAGAAGAAGTGGATAGAAAGGGGAAGAAAATAATGAAGTTTCCTTCACAACCAGGTCCAAAATTCAAAGTGCCTGGGGAAATCAAAATCATTGATTTAGAATCATCACCAGAAGATAGTTCCCCATCACCACCATCTGAGCTAAGCCCTAAGAGGCAAACAATTGATCAACCATAGGAGGATCTGATGGATGAAATTATTGTTACTGATCAGGATATGCAGGTTGGTATGCCTTCCCCTCTTAGGCCAGCTGAATTAGTTTTATTTGATTTAGATTTGAAAGGTAAAAGTGTACAAGATGCAAGAATGGAAGCATGCAAGGAGTTTCTAGATGACAATACATTTGTAAAAACTCATATATTCTTGCAATTGGTGTGGAGGATGAAATTTGAAGAATATCAAGATAAATGTAAGAAGAGAATATAACTAAGGCTTGATAGGTCAGACTAGGAGAATGATGAGGAATTAAAAGCTAAATTAATGGAAGTATTCAAGAACATCACTCTTGAAGAAGGAAGAAAACTGGTGAGTCAGGCTGGTGTATTGATTTTGCCCGAATGGGACATTGCAGATGCTATAGCATTTAATGCTATTTTGAAGTCCAAGCATCCCTTGCAAGACTCTGAAGAAGAAGTCAAGGCAACACTTCAAGACTCTGCTTTCAGTGACGAGTATGAAACCTTGGCAATTTGGGCATTGGCCCCACAAGGGAGAAAACCAGATGTTTATGATATTAATCCAAATTTCAGAGGAGGATTAATAATAAAAAGAGCTTTAGAGACCTCAACCACTGAGGCCACTAATTTTACTGTGAATGTGGCCAAATTGGCCCAAAAGACTGCTAAAAGGGAGGAGGCTGAAAAGAGGAGCCTAATGGAGAAGTATAACCTTTTGATTGAGGAATACAACAAGATGCAAAAGAAGAATGTTTAGTTGCAGACTGAGGTGGAAAGGTTTAGGTATAAACAGATTGGGGAGACATCAAGTGCTCTAGGGACCAGTACATTACCTTCCATAGCAGGGTCAGTGCCTCCTGTTTCTCCAATTGTTTCCACACCAGGGTCCCCCAATCAAAATCCTGCCCTCACCCCTTCTTTAGAGGAAATTGATGAAGAAATAGAGTGCTGTGTTGATCCTACAAAGAAGCAGCTCTTGCAAAGAATTGATGAATTACAGACATCATTAAAGGTAAGTGACGATGGATTTCTTTCAAAGCAAAAGGAGATTGTTACTACTGTTTTGAGGCATTTAAATGAAAAGGTTGATAGTAGATTACTATCTATACATTCTTTATATTCTTTGCTGTTAGATGCAATGAAGAATATTGATAGGGATCAAGAGGTAGTGATACCATTGATTGAAAATTGGACCCCTAGGGTCAGTGATTTGGATGTCATGTATAAGGCCTCAAGGTTTGACACAAATAATAGGCCCCAATCATTAAAGCCTACTCATGTATTAGTTAAGTTATTGTAGGGTTTTCAGATCCTACCAGATGATTTGAGTAGGAAGATCAGGGAGTTGGTGAAGAATTTCAAAGATTGGGGTAACACATTATTACCTGATATAATTGATGAGCAAGGGAAAATTAGGTCACTCCAGTAGTCGTAGGATCAAGCAAGTGAGGTCATCAATAATCAAATTAATTTAATTTGTGATGACTCAGATTATGATTTGTTGGTGAACTGTATGGATAAAATCATTAGTACCAGCTCATTTTTGGAATCTTTTGAAAGGGATGCAAATTTGGTAGCGGTAAAATACACATCTTATAGTGCCAAGGTGAATGAGGTAATTAATTTTTACTGGCCGACTGATGAAGAATACCAGAAATGGGTAACTAAATATTTGACTGAAGAAGAGTAAAAATAATGGACTGCTAACGGGTGGTAAATCAGATGCTGTGGTTACAACGGTTTCTAGTGTTTCTTTGATGGAAGTCTCGACACAGGTTTCTTGTGGTTTTTGTTGTTGCATCAACTTTCCTTAGCTGACATGATGAACAAGAATATTCTCCAGGGTGGTGGCTATTGTAACAAATTTTGAAATATCACCAGGTGCTCCAATTGGCTGGTGACATGTGTACTTTCTGGCCCGATGCTTGTTTGCTCCTTCATTTTCTATAAGAAGGATTTCAAGGCCAGAAGTATGGGTTAGCAAGTTAGATAATTTTTGGCCGAGTCTAGGTGAAGTTGTAGAGAAAATTGTAAAGCCCGATGGTTTTAGAGAGAAATGCAATTTAGGTTCTAAGTCATTTTGTAATAGGTTTTGAATTCATGGGGATTTAATGTTGTACTAGCATTTGAGTTGAAATGATAAATTCAAGCTCATGTCTCTCCATTGTACATGCATATCTGAACTTTGAATGAAATAACTAAGGGTTGTTTTATCCATCTCACTGTTGTGGTGTGTATGATTCTATTTTAGCTTTAATTCAAGGAATTAATTAAAATGCTTGAATGGGATTATAGGCGGATATGTTCTGTATAAGGATTTGATAAGTAGTATTGGGTTAGAATGCATACTGATGAAATTGTAATGCAATCTCATCAGGGATCTTATATGTCATGTATTAAATCTGTCATAAACCTCTAGATGCTTATGAATCTGACTCCTGCAATGGATATATAGCACTAATCTAAGTTGTACTTATTCGTGTAGTTCAATAATTTTTTGTCTTTGCCTAGAGCTTGCTACAAATTGCAAATCAATGACTATCTCATACTATGGATTGTGTTTAGTTATTTCATGCTCCAGATAGTTGATATTGTCGAGGAATAGCCAATTCTATTCGATATTATCCTATCATGTTGAGCTATTAAGTGAGATTATCTGCTATTGTTAATGTCATTTATAATAATGGTGCAGAGGTTGTAAACACATTAAGGGATCACCCTCTCAGGTCTTGTAGAGCCCAAAGTGTAGGAGGATTTTTAAAGTCCTCGTCAATTGGTCTAGGTCCTTCAAGCTGCCCTTGATTGGAATTGGCAATTCCATAGGTAGATTAGAAGACAAACCTGGTTACATTGTAAAACAAAACTAACACTTCACTTTTTTCAAATTCTAGTTTAGCATTATTAAAGTATTCTTCTTGCTATTTTAGTCATTAAGCTATTTTCCTCTTTCTGCCATCGTATCAAACTGTACTGGTCAGGTCGTTAGTAAGTTCTTTCCAAGTTTCAGATGCACTCTACACTTTCTGCTCGTACGGATGCTAACACCCAACTAGGATGCCAATGTGTCGCATTGTTGTCTATCTTCTGTGTTGGAGTCATTTTGCAGAGTGTTGCCTAAGTTGTGGTCTAGACTCGAGAATTTACTCACTCAACTTCCTAAACCTCTTAGGTTGACATAAGGAGAGAGGCAGATCAATTGGGCCCTTCCTTTTCACCCTCTTAAAACATCAAACCTATCTTAGCACGAGGTAGATTAGGGCAGTTGATTGTTCTAGATCCTCCTATGACCTAGGGTCCTGAGCAGTTGGTCCCCCTCCTCTATAGATGTAAGAAGAGTATATTCAAAATTTTAAAATCCACAAAGATTTGAAACCTCTAAGATCTCTCAATAAATAATAATAAGAAGTAATCCCACAAGCTTAAATAATACCATGTAATAGTTGGTATAAAATGCTCTATACCATGGAAGATTTGGTTGAAGATGTAGCAACCCAAGATCTAGGAGCTTCAGTGAAAGAACAAGAGAGATCAAATATGGAAGAATAATTCTATTCTATCAAAGGATACAATTATTACATAGATGATGATTAATTAGAACAATTGAGAATACAAAGAGAACCCCTTGATTATATAGACCAAGGTGAGACATGATTATGACATGCATCTTAATCTTATGACTCGAGACATAGTGATAGTATCCTACGTGTGTGACTAAGTAAACTTAAGTAACTAGTGTGAATAGGACCTAGGTGATGAATCGATTAGGTAAAACACTCCATTCACACCAACACAAATTTGTCAAAGTTGCATGCAAAAGTGATTATACATTTTAGGACATAAAAAGGTTCCATTAAGCTATCATTAGCCCTTTCACACAATAAAATCATTTAGTTATTTTTGAAATTAATAAATTATAGAAGTGTGCAATTATATTTTATTTTTGGATTTTACATAATTGTAATTTAATTAAATAAAAAGATGGAAATAATATGTAAGATCTCCACAAAATTTATGAATTTAAGCAAAAGTGAGTAGAGGGATTGAAATTAGGAAAGGCGAATTTATTTTTAGGACTCAAGAGTGTTGTGCAAGTTTTACCAAGTTGTATTTGGATAAATTTCTAATAAGTGCTATGTCAAATTGTAAATGGATATTTTCTTCTTTTAGAGGGAAATTTCATTGTTAATATTTTTTTATAATATAATTCTTGTGAGCTTGTGAGTTGTTTAAACTATAAAAAACTTATACGCGTGATGATTCTATTATGCATGCACATACATATTGATGATAATTCTAATTAGATGCAAAATGCAAAATTTATTGTTTATCTTTGTGTTGTAGCCTTGTATAAGATTTTTACAAGATTTAGAAAATTAATTGACAAATTCAAGGTTTGTATATAGTGTTTATTGATTATAAGATATTATTTATTCTCTACATTGCTATTCTCTTTCTTCAGTCTATAAAATTGCATCTATTGATGTTTATTTCATGTGTACATGTATGTTTCTAAAAGACCTAGACAATCTTGGCATGAGGTGTTTAGTGTCTATTTTAGTCTTTACAGTGCAAAGGAACAAAAATATTACATCACATTATTTTTTCTAATATTCCAAAACCTTTTTTCAAACCTTTTAAATGCTCAAATCTTGTGCATAATTTTATTATTATTTTCTCAAGAGAAATACCTCTTAACCCAAAGGGATACACCTTTTTCCCTAATCTTCTAATGTGCTTCTTTCTATCTTAAAATATGTATATGGCTTGTCCATTATGAAAATATAATTTTTAAATACTAGAATGATACATATTGTTGGAGAAACAAGCCATACTCTAAACATAATAAGGAGCCTAGACCAAAAATTACTCATCACAAAGAGGGTTGGTTTCTCAATTATAAAGCACTCTAGCATGCACATAAGATGTCCTAGGTTCAAGGCTTAGTTGGTTTATGAAGATAACATAGTCGTAGAGCTAGACTAGGATCCTTGAGCACCAAATTAGGCTTGAGGGGGCATGTTGCAGAAATGAGCCACTCAAACAATAATAACAAGCTTAACAAAAAACCTTGGTCATAAAGAAGACCAACAACACAATTATGGGTCATTGAACTATTGGAGAAATGAGTCACAAGAAACCCATGATAAGAATGGTACCAAAAAGCTCGAGCCATACATAAGTCCAATAACATTGTGGTAGAGTACGGAGAGAGTACCTCATTGTGCTCATAGGAAATCTTAGGTTCAAATCCTAGATGATCCTTAAAAATAACATATATTATTGTCAAGGTGAAAATTGTATACTCATGCAATTTTCCATTTATTTTTGTTTCTATTTTGGAAGAATATCTTAACATGTACATATTAACAATTGATTCAATCTTTGTGCAAATTTTTGCTCATTCCCCTAACCTTTGTCTATCCCTATACACACACATTCCCACACATTTAGCCCCACCTTATCCTTATAAATAAAAACTTCAATACACTCAAATAATCTTGACATATATTACACTTATTCATACACCTACACTAGTATAGTTGTTATCCACCTAAGTTTGATTGTTTGTCCACCTCGAGCCATTTTTGTGGTCATGAGCTCAAACCAATGGTTGCAAGATTGACCCTTTCTTTTGTAATATTCAAATTCAAAAATTTGACCAATTCAATCCCTTTATTTTTTTGCACTGAGTTGACTAAGTACATGTTTTATAAAATGTGATGTTATGTGTTAGTATTTATGACATTTAAAACATTCATTTTAATCATCCAAGAATCTCCTCATCCTCCACGTTTTATTCACATATTATTTGCATTACATCACTTCAATTGGTGCAATAAAAGAAATCTAGATCTACATGAGCATTCTTAGCTCATATGCATGTTTGAAGAGTGACATTTTAAATCTTATACATATTTTTGTGGGTCGACTTGGTAGAACGTGTTCCCTAGGTACAAAACAACAACCTTTTCAACATATTTCTAGACACTATTGGCCTTGATATATGAAAAAAAAGTTGACTAAGTGACTATTAGTTAAGCAAACTATAAAGCAAAACTCCACATTGAGTAGGGCAAATCTAGATGCAAAGAACAAATCTACAATTGTAAACTTAACTTAGAGCCTTAAACTTGAACATAATTTTTAAAATATTTTATTGATAGAGAGATCACATTTATTAAACATAAATGATTAAGATTCAAAATTCTCATAATTTTTTTTAAAATCATAAAACTAAATACATTTAGTTTTATCTTTATATTTACTTTCATAATACATTAATCCACAAATTATTTATTATTTAAATTGATTTATATTTATATACGCAATCTTACTAAATTAGCTATAGATTATTTAAGGAGAGTTTATATTTGTAGATATGCTGGTCTCCTACAATTAACTTTACCGGCAAGTAATTAGTTCATTCTATGTGGTTTGCAAATGATAGAAAACAAAGTTCATCGCATTAAATCTTAGGAAGAGGATCTGCAAACCATCCCACCGAATTAATATAGGAAATCATTTAAGTAACAAATCATAGGGATGCCGAGATTTTCAAATGCTTCTTTGATCATAACAGTGTGTAATGTCTAGGCTCCAGAATCTTATCTTCACAACAAAAACAAAGGCCTATCAGTAACTATAAAATGTCATGGAGTTTTTAAGTAGGCGGTGGCTCCAAGTTGAACCCTTGTTTAGGATTTGACAACAGTGCAAAACAAACAGCCACCATGGATATAGCAGACAATGCACCAGCTAAACTCTTGCTTAAACACACCTTAGACATGGATTTAGAAGTGTCCGCTACCGAAGGAGAAAGCTTTCGCTGATTTTTGGCGGGCATGGTCAGACGTGCATCTATTATTTGCTTAAGTGCGTCATGCATGCCTGGTGTCGCATTCGCCTCAGACTGAGCATGTACCGCTTTAATAATGGCAGCTGCGAACTCCACATTACTCGGAGTAATTTTTTCTTCACTACTTTTGTATCCTTTCTCCAACTGCAAGTAACAATTTCAGGGTTTGAGATAAAAAAAACATCAAATTTATTGATTTCAAACATAAATTTCATTTCATTACTGCAGATTTGTCGTTCTCAGTGCGGCAAAGCCGAGGCTGGGACTCAATTTCTGTGATTACGGTCTCCAGGTCTGTATTCCCTTGGTTCACAGAAACATTTTTGTCGGTTGCCGCTGCAAAACTATAAACCTGCAAGGTGCCAAGGATATTGTCGTCAATTACTGAACTTTCTGCCGTCAGCTGCTCATCCCGTAAATATTCGTCTTCGAGCGATGTTTTCAGGGGCTCTGAAAGGAAGACATTGGCAGGCGCAGGAAAATTATTTTCTTTCTCAATTTCTTTAATGATTACTTCTTCGTCCTCATGAACTCCTCCATCATTTGTTATGACTCTTTCTTTTGGTAAAGAAGCCTCTGCAAAAACATCAGATTTCTTCACATGGACATCCTCCTCGGAGATTTTCTCACTTTGTTCGTTGCTACCAACGCTCTCCGCCAAAGCTTTCTGCTTTTTTCCATGGAAAGTAATTTAAATATTTTCAAGCTCAAAACAGCAAACATTTGTTCAAAGAAAAAAAAAAAAAAACACAAAAACATTTACAATATTTATCATCAATCCAGGATCAGATTATTCGGTACTATAAAATAAGGAAATAATAAAGATTTGACCATCAAGAATGTTTGCAATTTCGCATTTTGTTCGGATTTGTTCTCGAGCAAATGCATAAAGTTTAGAGAAAAAAATATTTGAAGGTTTGATGAGCTTTACATGGATGTTTGGCATTCCTCTTTTCTCGATATTGCGAGCATTTGCCATGACATTCCCTGCAATTTTCTTCGCTGAAACTCGGCCTGATTTGGCTGAGACTTTTGAAGAAAGTATAGTATTTTTAGAATACTTACTCATTTGATCAGTAAGCCAACTGAAAAGCTTTACGTTCCTGGAAATTTACTGCCTGCATTAAACTCAAAGGCTTATATTTTGCCTGTTTCATAAATACAGAGAAATTTAAACCTGATGAAGCGAAAAATTTAGCGTGAAACGTTTGAAAGCTCCTAAGAAAAAAATTATTTTGTAAAAATTGGGGAAACAATATTTCACACGCGTTAAAGATCTATCTTTCACACAAATTTATTTCCTCCGAAACGAGCTTCTGCTCCAACTTCTGGATACCTGAGAAGATCCTCTCCCCGCAGTTTTAAAAACCAGTGCATTTGACCGCAAAGAATATTAAAGATGAAATTAATCCGCTGAACATTCCACTCTCATCCTCTACATATATATCTTTCACATTTTGAATCTTGGTGGATGATGTAATAAGGGAATAAATAGTCACCCTCATTAATTGTGCTTAATCAAATGAGTTACAACCTTCTGATTGTGTCCTTTTCTTTTTAAGATAAAAGAACATTTTAAAATTTACTTCTACATTTTTTATGAGCATTGTATATATTAAGTATTATATAAATGAAATATATAATAAAAAGTTTATAACTGTAATGGTGAAAACTATTACTTGTGTCTTTAATCTTTCTACTTTGGAATGTTTTTAGTGGTGCTTTGAATACAATAATAGTTTACAAGTAGCTTATTTTTGTATGAATTTGATTCATGAAATCACACATCTTGATCCCCTTCTATCATCGATTCCAATAGATTTACTCTTGATCCTTAGACCTATAATTCATTGCCCTCAATCAACTCTGTGGGTGCAAACTTGACCCACATCACTTTCACATCATAGATCTCAACTCTTGAATTTTAAAATTTAATTTCAAAATTTAACCCACTAACTTTTTCCTATTGGTTGCTCTTAGCTAACCTAGTGTGTGTTTTTGTTGATTTGTGTGCTTGGTTGATGCATTTATAACATTCATTCACTCATTCAAAATCACATTGGAATGTGAGAAGAAAACCTCGATTAAAGAGCTTATAAGAAAATCGAATATGCATTTTTCTATGTGTGACATTATCCTATGTTTGTGTATGCTTGCTTGCTACCTTCGATATTTTACTCAAAGTTTTAAAGTCAATTTGTTAAGGGCTTGATTGGCAAGAACTTGACCCTTGTGATTTGGTATATTCCCTAAAGGTATTCCTAAACACCATCTATCTTTATTCATGTTTAAACAAGGGTATAAATTGATGAAACATGTGAATTCCAATATACTTACAAAGTCTACTAGTTTAGATTCATGAGTTTTAGTTTAGGTTTGTCTATATGTTAGATTCACACATTTGGAGGTGATATATAGCAAACAATAGTTAGTTTGTGAATTCTACGATCATCTATGTCAACCCTAAAATTCTAGAGTATTAGAGAATCATTTCTTGACATTTTTTACAACACCTCTTTATAATTAGATTTCAAACCATCACATTTAATTTATTTATTTTATAGTAATTTTTTAATTTATTAGCCCCTTATTTATGGGTACACAAAGATGAGGGCCAAAAAGGGGTCTTAAGTGACCACTCTTTTTTTGTTTTGTTTTGTTGTTTTTTCTTTTTCTTTTATGAAATCAGGGAATATTGAGCTTGGATGAGAAATTGAGGATAGTTACACTCATAATTTTAAGATGCAACAAAAACAAGGACCGTAGAGCTCCGAATGTACTTTTGAAACTACTATTTTTTTTGAAAATGATAGATATTAAGGGGTTCAAACACATTACCCACACAAATTGGTCCTATTTAAAAAAAAAACATAACATAGCATCTATTGTGGGTATGTCAAAAGGTTAACTTTTTTTTTAGTATTTTTAAAATCGCTTAGTTGAGAAATTAGCTAACATGTATTATAGTCCCAATTTTTTTTAATAATTTTTTAATGAATATATAATTTTTTACTAATTTTCAAAGTGGACAAATCTTGAAAAATAGAAATTTGACCGTGCGAACCCTATAAATTTTTGAAAACTAATCAAAAATCATTTTTTTTGAATATGTATAGAATAGAGTCTAGTTTATAAAAATGTAATTTATTTGAAATTTCAATGAACGGTTAAAAATAAAGTAAAAAATAACAAATGTTGGTTTTTGACAAAAACAGATACACTAACAAAAGAAATTAAAGATGAAAGCCTTAACCTAGTTGAAATATGAAAAAAATTACATCATTAAATAGATTTAAGAGAGATATTAACATTACCTAGGTGTTTGTTTAACCCGACCTTGAAACACATGCAAACCTAATGGTTAGCATGAACGAGATTATGTGGAATTTTGTAGAATATGTAAAAACATGTTTTTGGGCGTTGGAAAGGTAGTCTAGGCCATTGGGTTGGAAATCCAAAGAAAATCTGAGTCAAAGGCTTGGGAATTCCCAAAGCAAGACAAAACACGAGTGTGTTATAATGTGCTCATGTTATATCATAGCTTTGACATAACGTGATCACGTTATAACATGCTTGTGCTATGTCTCACTTTAATTTGTTTTTGTGTAAGTTTGTATAAATGTATGTTTTTATGCATGTACATATGTTTGTATATATATATATATGTATATTTGTATGTATGTATGTTTGTGTGCTTGAATGGATATGTATAAATGTATGTATGTATGCATGTATGTATAAATGTATGTATGTTTGTATGTATGAATGTATACTTGTACATGTACATGTATGTGTGTATGTATGTATGTAGGTTTGTATGTATGCATGTATGCATGTTTATATGCTTGAATGTATGCATACGTATGTTTGTATGTATGTATTTATTATGGCATCCATTTCCTTAGAGTGAGTATTCACCATTAGGAGGGGTCCCAAAGTGGCTTTAAAAAGTGTGTCAAATTTATACACCAAAATGGTCAACTTGAAGCTCTAGTGTATAGAGTTTAGGGTATTAGGCCGAGGCTTTAAAGTATAGGTATGAGGGTTGAGGGTGTAGGGTTTAGGGTTTAAGGTATAGGGTTGAGTGTTGAGGGTTGAGGGTATAGGGTTATGTATATTCTATAGGGATTAGGGTTTAGGATATTCGATATAGGATTGAGATTTTATGGTTTAGGATGAATTAGGGTACAAGGTTGAATGTAAGATTTAGGGTTTAAGTATGGGGTTGAGGGTTGAGGGATTATGATTGAGGGATAATGTTCAGGGTTGAGGGTATAAGGTTAAGTTTATAGGCTATAGGGATTAGGGTTAAGGATATTGGGTATAGGGTTTAGGGTATGGGTTGAGGGTATAAGGCATAGAGTTAAGGGTTGAGAGTGTAGGTTTTAATGTTTAAGTATAAGGTTGAGGGTATAGGGTTGAGGGACAATGTTCAAGGTTTAGGGTATAAGGTCGAGGGTATAGGGTTGAGGGATAGTGTTTACGGTAGAGGGTACATGGTTAAGTGTATAGGCTATATGGATTAAGGGTATAAGGAATAGGGTGAAGGGTTGAGAGTTTACGGTTTAGTGTTTAAGTATAATATTAAATGAAAATTTTCAAGGTTTAGCATATAAGGTCGAGGGTATAGGGTATATAGGGATGAGGATTGAGGGTGTAGAGTTTAAGTATAGGGTTGAAGATGTAGGGTAGGGTTGAAGGTTTATAATTGAGGGATAATGTTCATGATTGAGTGTATAGGATTATGTGTGTAGGGTATAGGGATTAGGGTTTAGGATATTGGGTTTAGGGTTTACGGTTTAGGGTATGGGTTGATGGAAAAAGGCACATGGTTAAGTGTTGAGATTGTATAGTTTAGGTTTTAAGTATAGAGTTGAGGGTCAATGTCCAAGGTTTAGGCTATAAGGTTGATGGTATAGGGTGTAGGGATGAGGGTTGAGGGTGTAGGGTTTAGGGTTTAAGGTATAAGGTTGAGGGTTGAGGGATTAAGGCTTAAGTATAGGGTTGAGGGATCATGTTTAGCCCATTGAGTGTATAAGATTAAGTGTGTAGGTTAAAGGGATTATGGTATAAGATATTGGATATATGGTATAAGGTTGATGGATTGAGGGTATAAGGCATAGGGTGTGCAGGGTTGAGAGTTTATGGTTTATAGTTTAAGTATAGTGTTGAGGGATAATGTTTAGGGTTGAGGGTATAAGGTTGAGGGTATAAGGTATAGGGTAGAGGATTGAGGGTTTATAGTTGAGGGATAATGTTCAACCCGTTGAGTGTATAAGATTAAGTGTGTAAGGTATAGGGATTAGGGTTTAGGATATTGGGTTTAGAGTATATGGTATGGGTTGAGGGTATAAGGCATAGGGTGAAGGGTTGAGAGCGTATGGTTTAGGGTTTAAGTTAGGGTTGAGGGACAATATTTTGGGTTTAGGGTATAAGGGTGAGGGTATAGGGTATAGGGATGAGGGTTGAGGTTGTAGGGTTCAGGGTTTAAGGTATAGGATTGAGGGATTAGGGCTTAAGTATAGGGTTGAGGGTACATGTTTAAGGGTTGAGGGTTTACAACTATGGGATAATGCTTAGGGTTGAGTGTCTAAGATATAGGGTTAAGGGTTGAGGGTGTAGGTTTTATGGTTTAAGGTATAAGGGTGAGATTATAGAGTATAGGGATGACGGTTGAGGTTGTAGGGTCTAGGGTTTAAGGTATAGGGTTGAGGGATTAGGGCTTAAGTATAGGGTTGAGGGTACATGCTTGAGGGTTGAGGGTTTACAGTTGAGGGATAATGTTCAAGGTTGAGTGTCGAAGGTATAGGGTTTAAGGTAAGGGTGAGGTTATAGGGTATAGGAATGAAGGTTGAGGTTGTAGGGTTTAGGGTTGAGGGTTGAGGGATTAGGGCTTAAGTATAGGGTTGAGGGTACATGGTTGATAGTTGAGGGTTTATGGATTAGGGCTTAAGTATAGGGTATGGGGTAAAGGGTTAAGGGTTTACAATTGAGGGATTAAGTATTATGTTTAAGTATAGGGCTGAGGGACAATATTGGGTATAGGGTTTATGGTATGGATTGAGGGTGTAAGGCATAGGGTGAAGGGTTGAGAGTGTAGGGTCTAGGGTTGAGGGACAATATTTAGGGTTTAGAATATAAGGTTGAGGGTACAAGGTATAGGTATGAGGGTTGAGGTTGTAGGGTCTAGGGTTTAGGGCTTAATGTATAGGGTTGAGGGATTAGGGTTGAGGGTATAGGGTAGAGGGTTTATAGTTAAGGGATAATGTACAAGGTTGAGTGTCTAAGGTATAGGGTTAAGGGTTGAGGGTGTAGGGTTTAGGGTTTAAGGTGAAGGGTTGAGGGTTGAAGGAATAGGGCTTAAGTATAGGGTTGAGGGTATAGGGTATTTTGTAGAAGGTTGAAGGTTTACAGTTGAGGGTTTAGGGACAATATTTAGGGTTTAGGGTATAAGGGTGAGGGTATAGGGTATAGGGATGAGGATTGAGGTTGTAGGGTTTAGGGTTTAGGGTTTAAGGTAAAGGGTTGAGGGATTAAGGGTATAAGGCATAGGCTGAAGGGTTGAGAGTGTATGGTTAAGTGTATAGGGTATAGGGATTAGGGTTTAAGATATTGGGTTAGGGTTTAGGGTATGGATTGAGGGTATAAGGCATATGGTGAAGGGTTGATGTTGTAGGGTGTTGATATTAGGGTTTAAGGTATAGGGTTGAGGGATTAGGGTTGAGGGTATATGGTATAGGGTAGAGGGTTTATAGTCGAGGGATCATAATGTGAAAGGTTGAGTGTCTAAGGTATAGGGTTAAGGGTTGAGGGTGTAGGATTTAGGGTTTAAGGTATAGGGTTGAGGGTTGGGGGATCAATGCTTAAGTGTAGGGTTTAGAGTATATGGTATAGGATTGAGGGTTTAGGGTTTAGAGTTGAGGGTTTAGGGAAAATGTTCAAGGTTTAGGGTATAAGGGTGAGGATATAGGGTATAGGGATGAGAGTTAAGGTTGTAGGGTTTAGGTTTTAAGGTAAAGGGTTGAGGGATTGAGGGTATAAGGCATAGGGTGAATGGTTGAGAGTGTATGGTTAAGTGTATAGGGCATAGGGATTAGGGTTTAAGATACTGGGTATAGGGTTTAGGGCATGGATTGAGGTTATAAGGCATAGGGTGAAGGGTTGATATTGTAGGGTGTAAGGTTTTAGGGTTTACAATTTAAGGTATAGGGTTAGGGGATTAGGGTTGAGGGTATACAATATAGGGTAGAGGGTTTGTAGTTGAGGGATAATGTTCAAGGTTGAGTGTCTAAGTTATAGGGTTAAGGGTTTCAAGGGTGTAGGGTTTAGTGTTAAGGTATAGGGTTGAGGGTTGAGGGATTAGGGCTTAAGTATAGGGGTTAGGGTATAGGTGTTATACAGGTTGCATAACCACCTTATTTTATTTTTGATCAAAATGGGTCCCCCTTGTTTGTTTCTACCTTTGGTGTTTTTGTTCTAGCTTTGGAAGTTGTCTTTTTCCTTCCAAGTGTTGTTTTTCCTTGTTTTGTTAGGGTTGAGTTTTGGATCAGAATTGTCACCTTACACCTTCAAAAGTGCGAGAACTTATCATTTCCATCCTAATTTCAATCCTTGCATTTCTTCCTTGTCTTCTTTTTGTTCTATTGGGTTCGAGTTTTGAATTGACACTAGCACTTGACACCTTCAACAGGTTCGAGTTTTGGTTTCTTTCGATTTTGATCCCTGCTTGCCCTTTTTTTTTGTTGGAATCAGGTTTCGGATCGGAACCAGAGTTGAACCTTTCCAAGGTTCTTGTTCTAGTTTCCATCATGACTCCAATTTTTGATTCTTTGTTTTTCTTTGTGTGTTTCAGAATCGGGTATCGGATCGGAACTAGAACCAAGAACCTTTCCAAGATTCTTGTTCCAATTTTGATCTCGATCCCAATTCCCACATTTGGTGTGCTTTTTGTCTATCGGGTTTAGATTTCAATACTTGTAGACACGTAAAATGTACTGATTGACATTGTGCATCTAATCTTGACTACTAACATCATTTCATCCTGAATCATCCCTCGGTCTAACCATTTAATCAAATTCCCCCATCTGATTAAATTCATCAATATTCCTCTCTTAATTAAATAAATCCGTTATCTAATTAAGTCACCTCTTCTCGATAATTAAATTAATCATCTAATCTATTTATCCCTATTTAATTAAATAATCAATTTTATTTGATTAAATCTCTAAAGTCTATCTATTTAAATTAAATAAATTAAAACCTTATTTAATTTGATCTAACATCATCTCTTTTAATTAAATAAATCAAAATCTTTATTTAATTAATCTCTTATCACATTCTTCTCATTATTTGATTTAAATAAATCCTAAAATCTAAGTCAAATAAGTCACATCACCTAATCTCCTATTAAATTAATTAACCCTTGATTAATTTAATTCTAACTCATGTCCCATCCTCCTTTTCCCACTTGCACATGAAAATAGATTTAATTGATTTATTAAATCCTCTATTTTCCTCAACAAGGCATCTTTTGGAATATTCCTCCAAGTTTGAATTCAAATTCCAAGTTGACATGTACATCCAACAAGGCATTTACTCCATCTTACATGTCCTTTTCCTTGAGCCAAGTGACATTTATTGCATTTTCCATTCCCTCTTGCAAGTCATTTCAACAAATTTGAAATTAAAAAATATGCATTTATTGGCACAATCCTCAAAACTTGCACATCCTCCATCCACTCATAGGTTGACAAGTGGCATCTTGCCATTGGATGAATGTTAGTCTCACATTGCTCAAATTTGGACATTCATCCATCTTGGCATTCTATAAATAAAGAGCTCATATCCTCATTTGATCATCCACAAATTATGCAAAGTTACCATGCTCAAATATCTATCAAATTTCATCCATTTTTATTGAATCATAGCTAGGTTATGCAGATTTTCTTATTGGAGCATTCATCAACATCAACAAAGTGGATCAAATCTTTTCATCACATCAAGCTTGCATCATTAGGAATTGGGAAAGGGACAATTTTCACATCAAATTGGCACCAATTCCCCCATGGGATCAAGAGTTTGCTTGCTTAATTAGGATTCAATCTTTATTTTGTTATTTCATTGTGTTTTTCATTGTTTTTTCCTAATTTGAGTTATGTTAATGGATTTCATGGGGAATCCTTGTTCTTGCTTGCAAATTCTAATCTAATGTATTTGTTCTTATTGTTTTGCAGGTATTAGGATTGGGGTTCACACAATACTTTTTCAGAACTTTGCACTTGTTGAAAGTTCCTTTGTCGAGTTCCTTCCCGATCCTGACTTCCGACTTGCCTTTGTGTTTTTGTGATGGTTAATTCATGATTACCACCTTGATCCTGAGGCATGACCTACTCTATATTAATGACAATTGGTTTGCATGCACGAACTAGTTTATATTCCTTCCGCTTCTATGTTTTGGCTCATAATTGCTTTGTGTTTTTGATGAAAAGAGCTAGAGCGGAGTAGAGGGTTGAAGACCGAATTGGAGTTTGAGGATTTCTTGCCAGGAATTATTGATTTTGGCATCATGATTTTTGAGGTAGGTGTTTCTTTGTTTCCCTCTTATTATTTTTCTTGTTTTTGTGTGTTTGCTTGTTCATTTTCTTGCTGGTTCGCTTGTTTCTTTTGTTTCTTATTTTCGTGTGTTTCTTTTGATTCCTGTTTTTCTTGAGCCTTTTCGTTTGTTGGTGTCCCTTTTCTTTTGGGTTTTCTCTATTTTCATTTTTCTTGTTATTTGTATTGTGTTTTGTGTGCGGGTTTCTTGTTCCTACCATGCCCTAGTTCGTCTAGGGTTTCTATATCGTTGGGTCGACCTTGTTTGAATTTTCAAAAAAAATATTTAATTTGTTGAACCTTGCAACTCTGAGTCAAAACCCTATGCTTTTTCTACATCCGATCTCCGAAATGAAAGGAAATATAGTTAAGCTTTTAAATCGGTCTTTATTACCTAGGTTTTGGTATTTTGAAATTTTCCCGATCTCAATCCAGAGGGGCTATTTAAAAAGTGTTGAAAATTCACTAAGTTACCCTCAGGTCCTAACAATGTTCCAATTTTGATTTCCAACCACTGGTCAAAATCGAACTTCAGAATGGAACCTTACTTTGTTTGAAGTGTTTATCAAAAGCTAGGTTTGAACCTGATTTTGATCCCTGCATTGCTTTCAGGATCAGACCTTGGGAGAGAACCGAACCCTTGACACAACATTAAGTTCCAATGTCGAATGCCTTCCCAACTTTGACTTCTACCTATATGGTAGGATCAGATCATAAATTGGATCTCAAGCTTGGACCTAATGAAGGTTCCCATCCCAAGTCTTGTTCCGATTTCGATTTCTGATTACATTACAAGGTTGGAACTCAGAGCCAAACCCGAACTCGAAATTCAATTTCGTTCTGCTCCATGTTCCATCTCGAGTTTGATTTTTGCCACTATGGTGGGATCAGGTCGCATAATAGAACCCAAGCTTTGCACCCAGGATGGTTCTTGAGCCAAGTGTCAACTTAATCTTGACTTCTGACAAAGTTCAATGTTAAGCTTAAAATGTTTAAGTTCTTGGTTCTATCTCAAACCCAAGGCCCGAAAACAAAAAGTTAACTTATAAATGGGAATTATTCTTAATGTATGGGGACTTAATATGGATGCTTATGATAGCTTTACCCCTCACATTCATTCGTTTTGTCTACTAAATATCACTATTGCAAGTTTAATAAATGTCTGATTTAGAGGAAGAAATTGTAGCTAAAGAGGTACCAAAGGAAACTAGGGCTAAGATATTAAAACCAGAGAAAATTCCTATCACTATGAAGTATAAATTTTAATGGAATCTAGTGCCATCAAAATTTGGGTTAGAGCTCATGAAAATCACTGACACTCTGGTTGGTCACATTGACTTACAACAATTTCATGTTGATACCTTTTCACAAGAGGTTGGTCTAAGAGCTAAGATGATTGTAAATTTTGGGTTGGCACAGTGGCCACATTTCTTGTAGCAATATAATGCCCAGAGTTCATTCTAGCTGCTACACATTCCCTACTCAATTGGGATTTTATTCTTGTTCGTCTATTGTAGCAACTAAATCAGCCACAAAATAATTTCAAGCAATAAACCTAAAATTATATATATAGCAAGAAAAGATTTTGATCCAAAGGGAAAGATGAATGGTTTGTATGCTCCATTGTTTCCCTTTCATGAGCCACTCCTTGAGGATTTTTGGGCTAATTTACAGAATGAGTTTGAGGTAAGAAAGAAATAATATGAGAGATTGACCATCCCATAAATGAAAGACTTCAAGATTAAGGATGATATTCTAGAGGGTATTTCAGATGATGGAATTGTTCTTGATCCTCAATATGAAGTTGATCAAGTGGCTACTAAGGATTTGGATGCCATCAATAGGAAGGATAAAGAGGAGAGAAATATTAATGAAATTTCACAAGTAGTTATTGATAGAAGCTTGAAGTGGATTAATATCCGTATCAATTAGCCAAGGGTTAGGACCGCAAGGAGGAAGAAAGATTCTAGCAGTGAACCCACTTCTTAAGCTAAAACAAGGCAGTATAAGAGATTGAAAAAGGGTGTTGCACAAATGGAGGGAGAGTCTAAACGTACTATTGAAAGTATTTCAAAGACTTTCCAAAACATCACTGCTACTTATAAAGCTACCTCCGTTGGAGTAGTGGAAGGTTTGGGTGTTTAATCAATTTATACAATATACCCAACCATGGAGACCACTCAAGAAGGTACTTCTGCTGCACCATCACTAGTCACAAAAACAACTAAAGAAGGTCCATCCACTGTTCCTTCAACTGTAGAAACTACAATAAGTCAAGAAAAAGAGGCCCCAGTAATTGATGTAATGGAATCACCTGTCCCCTCAAAATATGAGGAAAATCCTTCCTGTGATGAAGGAAAAGGGGAAGATGAAGAATATTCTAAGGAATATGATGTATTTCTTGAAGGACACCTTTGGAATGAATCAGGATTAAATGATGTCCTAATAGAGGAGGAACAAAAAGAAATCATGGAGAGTGCCCAAAGGCAAGCTACTGAAGACTTAGCTGCAGAAGAAGGAGCTCATGCAAAGGAGCTCTAACAGCAAAAGAAAGATGAAGAGGAAGCTCAGATAAAGAAGCTTGAGCAAAAATAAAAGGATGAAGAAGAGGATTTACAAAAGGAGTTGGAGATGAAAAAGATAGCTGAAATAAAGGCTTAGAATGAAAAGATTGGACAAGAAAGATTGTTAAAGGAGAAAGAGGATGCATTTAAAGAGAAAGAGAGGGTAGAGAAAGAGAGGTCTAAGTAGTAAAAGGTTGTGTCTGCACCAAGAATTGAGACAATTACTACACCTCCTTCACCTCCTAAGTCAACACCTTTGAGTATCCAATAGGTAACACCTCAACTAAGTGCTCCTACATGGTTAAAGTTAAATCTAGAGAAAAGGCAGCAGGGTCAAGCTCAACTAATGAGTTGGGAGGATATGGTAAAGGAAGTGGATAAGGTGAAACCTGAGAAGAAACCAAGAGCCATTCACTCCACAAAGCTTTCTGATGATGGGGACTTGGTGGTGGATATTACAACTCCAATAGTTGATAAGGATGATAGGGAGTTACAAGCCTCTGATTATCAAATCAATACTATTAGTTTGGGAAAGCCGATGAGGACTCAAAAAATAAACCTCGTTGATATTGTGGCCACATCAAAAAAATAAAGAATGATTAAGGACAAACAAGCCAAGGACGAGCTCAAAGCTTAGGTAGGGTAGATGAAAATATTTCTGAAGGAGCTAACCACATCTACTTCCGAGCAGCCAACATCATCAGAAGTACTTGTATTAATGAGCCGTAAAGAAGTTGATGAGTTGAGTGAGATGAAAAGAAAAGACCAAATTTTTGATAATTGGGTTGGTATTCTTAGGAAAAAAATAGAGGGGCTTTTCACTGTGGGTTAAAAGTGTTATACTAAGGTACGTGAGCTGATCAATACTCTAGAAAAGTATATTAAGAAGTTATGGGAAGAAGAAGATAAGTATGGAGAATATCTGTGGAAGTTGAGGATTATAAATAAGTTTCCTAAGGGAGACATAATTGGTTATGGTATCTTGGAGGATCAAAATTTAAGTTTTATCGATAAATTTATAAACATACTAATCTTCCAATCAAAAATTCTCATGGAACATAGAAGGATCTTACTCCAAGCTCAACAAGAAATGTTTGATCAAGAAAAGGTGTTTGAGGTAGTTGTTGCTAGTATCACCAATAAGGAGGTTTCATCAGGATCTAGATTGACTTCCCTACAAGAGATAAAAGATCAATGGAACAACTGGTTGGAAGGAGTGATGAAAGAAGGAGATGATGTTGAAGAGACTCTTCTTGACAAATTGATGGAGATTAGGTTTGATGCATGAAGTGCTGCTCAGGATGTTAGCTAGTTGCGGGATATGTTTAATGCAACCTCCAAGGAATTTGAAAGAGCAATGTTCAAGGTTGAATGGATTTATGGACTCGACGAGGAGGCCTTGAAGCAAATATTTAGAAATTTTGAAGAATATCTTAAATAGGTTAAGGCGACCGAGTGAGTAGAAGAATATTCTATTTTTGAAATAGAATTTGGTCAATAAAAGTCAAACTTCTAGGCATCCTATTTTGTAGAAAGGAAATGACAGTTAATTGAAGGCATCTCCAACAGGCCAAGAAAGAAGTGTTAGTTATCATATACATGTAGATTTGAAGCAACAGTTACTATAGTTCAACTAAGGCACCTCCTATAATTAGGGATCTAACCGCCCTATTTTTGTGGATCTGGGATATTTTTGGAGGAGATTACAATGTTTTATTTTTCTATTAATTAGAGAATTCTCCTCATTGTAAAGGTCAAAAAATTGAAGTAAGATTTGCAGCCTAAGTTATATTTTTAGAGATTTTGTGCAAACAGTTAGACATTTTTATAGCTTTATGCAAATAGTTAAATTTTAGAATTTTCTTAGTATAATGATGGTGTCAATAGAAATGGTTTTCCATATGCCAGTGGATATTTCTATGTGTAAATGTTTCTTAGTTGGAGAAAATTAATAGAAGAGGCCGAATTTAAAACCATCTGTTGCATTGTCTGTGAATGATATTCTTTCATTGTTTGTTGATCTACAAATTCTGTGGCAAGTTAATAATGTTTGTTATTAAATTGATTCCAAAAAATGAATTGCAAGTATGTTTATTAAATCTGCACTGTGAATAGGTATAATTGTATGAATGTTTGTGAGTTATTCTATCATTTGTTTTAGACTTTACGAAATGGTTGTTACAAAAGTTGTATGTTCAAATTTGGAAGAATGTTTTTTTCACGTTTTCTTGTTCCTAAAACTATGATCTATCTTTTTCTTTTTATTTAAAAACCCCTATTAGAATATTTCAAGATAATTAGTTTGTTACTTGTTACCAGAAAATGCCCCTTGAACATTACAATTACATTAACCACTGAGTGAAAACAACACAATTGAGAACTAACTACCAAGACCTTGGAAGATAAATTATTTGATATTAGTTATCTTTTTTAGGAGAAGTAGGATAGAAATATTTTGCTTAATGTTTGTTGTGTTATTTTGATCATCAACAATAGGGTGTAGGGTTGAGGGTTTATAGTTGAGTGTTTAGGGACAATATTCAAGGTTTAGGGAATACAGGTAAGGGTATAGGGTATAGGGATGAGGGTTGAGGTTGTAGGGTTTAGGGTTTAAGGTATAGGGTTGAGGGATTAAGGGTATAAGGCATAGGGTGAAGGATTGAAGTGTATGGTTAAGTTTATAGGGTCTTGGGATTATGGTTTAAGATATTGAGTATAGGGTCTAGGGTATGGATTGAGGGTATAATGCATAGGGTGAAGGGTTGATGTTGTAGGGTGTAGGGTTCAAGGTACAGGGTTGAGGGATTAGGGTTGAGGGTATACAGTATAGGTAGAGGGTTTACAGTTGAGGGATAATGTTCAGGGTTGAGTGTTTACGGTATAGGGTTAACGGTTGGGGGTGTAGGGTTTAGGGTTTAAGGTATAGGGTTGAGGGATTAGGGATTAAGTATAGGGTATAGGGTTGAGGGTTTGCAGTTGAGGGTTTAGGGATAATATTTAGGGTTTAGGGTATAAGGGTGAGGGTATAGGGTATAGGGATGAGGGTTGAGATTGTAGGGTTTAAAGTATAGGGTTGAGGGTATAAGGCATAGGGTGAAGGGTTGAGAGTGTATGGTTAAGTGTATAGGGTATAGGGATTATGGTTTAAGATATTGGGTATAGGGTCTAGGGTATGCATTAAGGATATAAGGAATAGGGTGAAGGGTTAAGATTATAGGGTGTAGGCTTTAGTGTTTAGGGTTTAAGGTATAGGGTTGAGGAATTAGGGTTGAGGGAATAGGGTATAGGTTAGAGGGTTTATAGTTGAGGGATAATGTTCAAGGTTGAGTGTCTAAGGTATAGGGTTAAGGGTTGAGGGTGTGGGGTTTAGGGTTTAAGGTATAGGGTTGATGATTGAGGGATTAGGGCTTAAGTATAGGTTTGAGGGTATAGGGTATAGGGTTGAAGGTTTATAATTAAGGGTTTAGAGACAATATTTAGGGTTTAGGGTATAAGGGTGAGGGTATAGGGCATAGGGATGAGGGTTGAGGTTGTAGGGTTTAGGGTTTAAGGCATAGGGTTGAGGGATTGAGGGTATAAGGCATAAGGTGAAGGGTTGAGAGTGTGTGGTTAAGTTTATAGGGTATAAGGATGTTGCATTGAATGGAAACACACACACAAAGGGTCATGTCATGTACAATGACACATATGCCATATAACAAGGGCATTATGGTGAAATTTCATATCACACACAAAACAACACATACATAACACTTACAAGGTTTATTAATTTATTGAAGAAAGGTCTCATAGATATACCTCAATCCAACCCCCTACACACATGATAATGTTCAAGAAGCCATAACAATTTCATCAAATAAAAAATGTGAACACACTTTGAAAAAGTTGAGATTTTGCATCATTTAGAGCAAGTCAAAGCATGCTCGTGCTTTGTGAAAGTAAAAAAATGCTCATGTTATAATGAAAGAATGTCTTATAAACTTTTAAAAATGGTAAAAAGGACAGGACACCCATGATCCAGGTCCACATGCTCTGTTATTCTCTTGTTTCTGCATGTTATTTGACAAAAACATGCTTTTTCATGCTATTGGGGAAATCAAATACAATTTTTAAGCATTCTACCACCTTTGAACCACCTTTTTATTGTTTTACAACTTAAGAGGGATGAAATAACATAGTTTTAATATCAAATTTGGTAAAAAGGACAGTACACTCATGATCCAGGTCCACATGCTCTGTTATTCTCTTGTTTCTGCATGTTATTTGACAAAAACATGCTTTTTCATGCTATTGGGGAAATCAAATACAATTTTTAAGCATTCTACCACCTTTGAACCACCTTTTTATTGTTTTACAACTTAAGAGGGATGAAATAACATAGTTTTAATATCAAATTTGATTATATGAATTCAAATTTTCATGTTTGTAGTTTTGCAATTTTAATTATTATTTTATTTTTTATAATTTCATAATATAGATTGGTTAATTCTATAGTTTTTAGTAATTCTATTAGAGTTATATAGAATTGAATGTTGGAAAGGAAGAAACTTCATTCAAATATCAAATTCTTGAGGATTTTGATGCAGGAAGAAACACAAACTACACATAGTCGTGTAGTTTCTCAAATCGAATCTCGGATTTTAAGGTATGCCAAGTCTTTATACACGACACTTTATATTTTCCTTCATTCTCTTATATTTCTTTATCACTTCTTATCATACATGCTTAATATAATTCTTTGATTTTGTTATCATATTTATTTTGGGATTAGATTTTGCTAAGCATTCAAAAGTATGAGTTCTCAATATACATGACCTTAATCAAATGCAATAGATTTTGCTAAGGGATTATATTAGATTTTGATAATATAATCAAATGAATCATAATAATCATCCTTATCTTTATTGTACTAAACATACCCTTCCTTAGAAGATTAAATTTCATCCTTGCTTATTGAGAGTGCATTTTCACATTCAAATGAAGCAAATTTAGATAAAAGAAACTCAATGTATATTATATTTTATTGTATTTTAACTCTATATAACTCATTGAGAAAATATATTGTTGGTTAGTGTGCCAAGATCGCCACATAAAATTGCTCCTCTCTTGTTGAATTGACTTGCAATGCCATCCCACATTCAATTTGCAAGGAGCATTCAATCCTTACTAGGATATCTCAGCATTACATAAATTTTACATGGTTTCATTCTTGCATGTGTCATGGGGGTCACATTGGTTCCAACTCAAGTTCCTTATGTTTTATGAATCTATCTACATCAACTTTGCATAGTGTCATTCTTACATATGTTGTGTCACACTAGCTCCAATTCTATGATGAATTATATTCTATACCAAGTTTATATGGTGTCATGTGTGCACATGTTGGGCCACACAAGTAGTAACTCATTGATTGTCTTATGTATCATGATTCCATGTATATCAACTTTATAAAGTGGTAATTCATACACATTGTGGGAGCCACACTAGTTCCAAATACATGATTCCCATACATGTCATAATCCCTTTTACACCCCCTACCATGTGTACACTTTGTAGGGGCTACACTATTTCCAACTACAAAATTCCCTATACACCATGGAACACATCACATCAAATATAACATTGTATTAAAAGTTTTGCTTCACATATGTTGAATGAAATTACACCATGGAACACATCACATCAACTATAACATTGTATTACAAGTTTTGCTTCACACATGTTGACGATTATGGCTTTTTGTGTACTTGCACTTTTTGAAATTAATGATTTGGTGTGATGGTGAAAAAGGATGTTGTGTTTTTGTAGGTACACAATGATATTGAGATTCCATTTAAGATCCAACAATGTATCATTTTCATGCTTGTCCACTTCCTTCAATATATTTTTTATTTTGGCATGGATGAATTGTATAGATTTGCACACACATCAAAGTGGAGGGGAAATGTAATGGATAAACAAATATACCTTATATTTCTACAACATGCATTCCCTCTTCATGCCCTTTACTGCCCTTTGTTTGTCATGTTTGAACATAGAGCCTCACACTCACTATCAAACCTGCAAATCCTTGCATTTGGATGCCCTTTGATTATTAAATTCCTCTTTGGAATATCATATATTGTACATCATAATTTGATGACGAATTTTATATTTGTGTAAGATATTTATTTACTCTATAGTACCATGGTGAAACTAATCTTTATCTCTTTTTCATGATACATAAACAATTCTTCCTCATGTAGAGGAAACAATCAAGGACACATCATCTAACATGAGATGAGAAAGAAGCACTGAATGCAAAGAAAAGGTAATAAATGAGGAAACTTCGTGAAAGAAGGAAATTGAACACTATAGTAGAAGACATGCCAATTCAAGAGGAACACAAATCATTGATGAGAGATATGGTATTGGTGGAACAAAGGAAACAAATGAAAAACCTTCGTGCAATGAGAGATTTGAATCCTATAGTTGAAGACACATGATCTACCATAAGTCAAGATGGAGGGACACCATATACCACATCTCAACTTGAAAGTACATCATCACTCACATGTGAAGAAGTAGGTACACTATATTTCTCATCTCAACTTCAAGGTACAGTCATCTATTCCATCTCTGATCAAAGGTATGCCATCTATCCCATCTCATTTAAATATTGATGAAATTCCTAATGCTGAGGAGAATTTACCTTTGAGAACACCTCCTAGAATTTTGCATAGAAATCCCAAGTTTTTGATTGATATTGATGAGAATATTTTTTAGGCGATGCATGAGAAGATTCCAAAACTTACTTGTAGAAGATATACTAATAAGATTTGGAGATTGTTCTTTGAAAAATTAAATGAAACTATAAGATGTCAGCTATTTGTTGAAATGATGAGAAAGTTAAAGTATAGGTCCATCATGAAGATTATTGGGCTGAGAACATCAGAAGATTCAAGTGACAAATCTATTGTGAAGAATCTAATGAGTGAATATGAGAGTTTGGGTACCACCTCACACACCAAATATAGTAATGTCACACGACGTGTCATTACATTAAAAATAGTAAGTAATCAAACAAAAAAAAGCTTGTCTCATTAGAAAGACAAGTTAAGCATTGGGAATAAATAGAAAAAATTTATTGAGAGCCATTGTCTAGAAGGCACCAAAGAATTGAGGACATTGATTACAATGAATTATGGGAATTCTTAGGGAGACTACCACGAAGAGATAAACCAATCATTGAAGCATTAAGATCCCTAATTGAAGACTTTTGGAAGAATAAGACAAGGGTATCTCCAAATCAAAGAGATGTGGTAATAAGGAGAATTGGTAGTCAAAACCATGAGCCACATCTAAAGAATTTTTTGGATGTGACTCAAACACAATTTTTTGGTAAATTTCTAGAGATGTATCCTCAAGTTAAAATTTTTCAACAATGTTTTGAAATGATAAATCCTTTCTATGTTAGAATAAATCACACACAAATACTACTTGTTTTAGAGTACATATTGAGTTTTCTAACCATTTTTATGTTTATCAATGTATATGTTTATATTTTCATACTAACAATGTTTTGCAAGACTATGACATACATGCCCCACCTATATCTTCGAGATATTTCATATCAATAATTTTATGTGAAAGAGAGGAAGGTCAATTATTCTACAAGAAATTATGCTTGGATGTCACATGTCAGCATTGTGGTGGCTTGAAATGTATTCCAATATGTGAACATATGGAAAGTACACATGCGGTTGGGAATGAAATAGTATAATTTGACAAGTATAGGAAAGTGGCCATATAAAATATGATAAAGAAGAAAAAATGTATGATTTGGTTATTGAAAATATTCTAGTGTATCAGTTTATGTATATATTTCATGATAGTATAGTGTATGAGTATGCAAGGAATACCCGTAGAGCTCAATGGTTGGACTTGCAATTCAAGTTATGCAAGGACACATTTCTATTTGGTAGCATCGTTTCAGTCATTAGCTTTACAGAGAACTATAGTCTACAACCACAATGTGAGGTGTAATCATAGTATTACAACTCCACATAGGTTGCTATATTTGTGCACATAACATTCATTAATACTAGTGACAATACAAAGGATGACAAAAAAATCATAAGGGAGTATCAGTGATGATCACACACATTCTATAGAGTTGGTGCAAGGTTGCTTTTAGGTGTTCTGCCATGATTTGGCTAGAATGGGAATATCATTCCATCAACATATCATATGGTCAGATAATTGTGCATCACAATTCAAGAACTCGCGGATATTCTATTGATTGAGCATGATGCATAATATTATAGGTGCTCAAATATGTGAAACTTTTATGAGGCTGGGTATGGAAAGGGGGAGCATTATGGTGGAGGAGCATGTGCCAAAAGAGCCATAATACGAGAAGATTTAAAGTATAAAGCCAATGCAAAGTTGACATATGCAAAATCAATCATCAAGTGGTGTAATTCTTCGATGGGTCTAGATAATGAAGGTAAGTATTTAGTTCATATATTTTTTTGGTTGATAGATGATACTAACATTGCAAAATATGAGGATTATTGTACACTAATAGGATCAAGTGAGCTACACTCTTTCAAAATATCTAATGCAGGTTCATGGAGTATCCATACGCGGGAGATGGCATGCTTTTTTTTCTTGATGTATAGTTCAAGCCTAGAATGAGTGTGAGTCAAAGGAGTGGGTTGACAAATGGTGGTTAAGATGTCTAAGCCCACTTGACACGTATTGATTCCTAATGGAACTACAACTAAAATAGATGGAATCATCAGTTGAATTTGATCATGTATCTAATCTAGTTCAACCAGGTAATATATCTACTTGCATAGTTTTTAAAATTCCTAATGTTCTATTACTTTGTAATGTTTTTGTAATGCTGACTAAATTCATCTAATTTGATGCACATATCAATGTAGGGGATGTTTATACAGTTATTGTAGATGAAGAAAATGAAGAGGGAAAAATTATTACTTTTTTCATTGTGTCGAGGGCAAAAATAAATTGGAGGCACCAATTATAGATGGAGAAAACATCAAATACCCTACAGGCTCGGTGGTTGTTATTGGAACATGGCTTAGAAGACACCCAGTTAAGAATTCTTTAGTTTGGCTGTTTCAGGACTTTGACACACATCAAAAGATTTTTCATTACTCAAACCTTGTTGTGGCATCCAATGTTCATTTGATCAAATATGGGGGTAGAACTTTGAACAAGAACTTGTGAAATGTGTGTGAGTCTAACCATGAGGAAATAATTGACACAATAAAGAGTAGAGAAAACCCAGATGGTTCGCTGGATTAATTTTTAAGTATGTACATTAAATTTGTAAAGTCATGTTATTGATCACTTTTTTGAGGCATTCTTTCATAGATTTAAACCTAAAATCTACTTTACTTATGTTTTGGGTGCAAATTTCATATGGCATAGGAAGGACTTACTACCCCTATTTAACTTAAAGTTTCTCATTTTCTTGTTGTTGCATTTGACTTAAGCCCTTTTCATACTTTTGGGTGGAATTTTTTTGCATTTCCTAAAAAAATATTTGTTTGGCATACACCTTCCCATGTACTTGACTATATTCTAAATATAGGTACAAATATTTCTTACTTTTATTTTGTTGATAATTTTATGGTACCTTTAATTGCTATCGTGCATGAGTTAACTGTTAATACCCCTATTGAAACTCTCCATACAATTCAATTTGGAAAAAATAGTAGAAGGGTTAAAATCATGGAGATAAACATGACAATGAGATAACCAAAAGGACATAAAGAAAAATACAACCTGCACATGCCACTATACAACCAAAAGGTAAATATAATAGAGTAGGGCATCATAAGGAAGGAACTAGTGTAGATTTATGAGGAGAAAAGTATTAAGGTTTGAATGATAGTTATGAGAGGGAAGCTATATTATAGTTCAAAATGAAAATCTTAAAGATAAAGAAATTTCCTAAAGAGAAAAATGTTTTTTATAATATACCTCTCCAATTACCTTTCCTTCACTCTTGCATTCCTTGAAATAGAAAGGGATATGTATAGGATATTGGAGATTATAGAAATTTTGGAAACACAAATTTGAATGCACCCTCTATCTCTTCTTTGACTAATTAGCAAGGTTTCCCTCAATATTTGAAGGTCTAAAACTTGAACATGGAAGACTGTCACCTTATCATCCCTTCCTTGTGACATTGTTGTCCAATTACGATCTTTCCTAGGTCTATCACCAAGACACATGACAACAAATATCCAATAAAAGATACTCATTGCAAGACACCAAAGAGATCTTTTGAGAAGAAAAAATTCAAAAGGGGGGGTTCCTTCAGCAGGGGAGGCTTCAAGACACCAAGGGGCCCATTCAAAGCAACACATCAATCAAAAGATGCCACATTTTCCACAAGTTATTTTGTCATCAAGGGATCCTTTTGAAAGATATTTCATCAAGGAATCCATTGGAAAGAATGTTCCATTTCAAACAAATTTTTCTAGAATCTTTCATTTTAGAAAAGTACTCCTTTTTCAAAGGAAAATTCTCAAAATATTTCACATATGTGACCCTTTTCGAAAGAAAATTTCATCTAGGAGTCTTGAGAGAATACAAAGTTTTGGAAAACGAGATATTTCAATAAGGGATTCTTTCATCAAGGAATTCATTTTAAAGAAAATTTTTACACCAAGGAATCCTTTTGAAAGAATTCGCCTTATTGAAAATTAGAACATGGTAGCCCCCCCTAGGATGGTGTGTGCTATGTAGAGGAGCACATGGAATCCTAAGGAGAGAAAGGAGAGGTAGAGATGTTGTTGCATGAGATACATGGTGAGATGTATTCATGGTATGTTGTCACACATGTAAGGGACAACACATAAGAACCACAACATCAAGAAGTTGACAAAGACAAAGAAATCTAGAGATAGGGTGATCTAAGAATTTAGGGTTAGATCTATTCATAGATACATGTAGATATAATATAGTGTATGACCGAATGGTCATCAATCCCAAAATTTCTCAGATCATGAAGAAGAGCACATGAAGACAAAATGAAAATAAAAATTCGATCAGCATGGAAGAAGGCCTGAATTCACCCAACACTTTGCGTCATCCCTAATATTGAAAAGAAATTTCACGACACATAGGAGAATGATGATACAAATAGAAGTGTAAGGAATTTTTCTATTCTTGTATCCAAGCACCTACAAGGGTAGCGAGGGTCCTTCAGGCAGGATCACAAACACAAAAAAAGATAAGCACAAGGGAACACAAACACACAAACAAATCTGATCTACATATAAAGAAAATGTACCACTCTACTCCTCATTGGCCAATAGGTCATCCTACTCACAATATAGATAATTGTAAGGGGAGGGTGGATGATCTTGCAAGGGTGGGATAGCAAGAGCAGTGCCCTTCGACTCACCTGCAACAAGGGCCAAGGAAGAAGGCCCCTCAATTTATTCTTCACCGAGCTCTTGTGAAGCAAAATTCATCAATCTTGTAAAGATCAAAGATAGAGCTAGGATATCATCCAATGAATTAAACATACACTTCATCTGAGTCCCTATGTCAATTGGGTGGGAGAAGAAGGAGGCGCTTGAGATCCACTGCCAACCTCATCAAGAGGAGCAGTGAAAAAATCCAGGGATGTAGGGTCTTCCTCCATCACAAGGGAAGTGTAGACAAAGATAGAAATAGCTTCTGAAGAAGGTGAACCCTTCTTCCAACCTCCAATTGTAACGAGGTCATCCTCTAGCTTGCGCTTTAGAGGAGGATGTAGAATCCCCACAAAAGAAGTGAAAGTAGAGGAATAAGAGAAAGACAAACCAAACACCACCATTGTATTCAACATATCTATGGGCTGTGAGAAAGGAGGGATGTTTGGGAAGGACATAAAGAGAGGGGGATCCATAGAGGGAGTGATGAAAACTTGCACCATTTTGGGGTGAGCATCATCAGGACCTACTAGAGGAGCTAAAAGCAAAATAGAGGCGATGGGAACCAAGGTAGAAACAACAAAAGAAAGCAAGAAAATAGAAAAAGATGTAGAGATAGATGCTACTGGCTTCCCCTCCATCTTATATAACGTAGTGTGTTCAACGGATAGAGCCTTTCACTTGTGCTTGTGCTCATGCGCAAGCTAATTACGTTGACTATGGGCACTAGAAGACACAATCTGAGAAGAGATTGCAGACTGCTGTTCAGCTGTAGGAGTATCCTTCACAAACATTTTCAATGAAAGGATGGTATCTTAAGCAGGAGCAGGAGCCAGAAGCATAGGAGTGAAAGCAACCACAATAGGAGAAATAGAAATAGGTGCCTTGGTGGTGGGCCTCTTCTTGTTCTCTACCTTAGGGGTAGATAGAGAAACAATAGGAGACCATGGAGGTTGAGAAGTAGGAATGACCCCATGGGAAGACTTCCCCCTACCATAGACAACGGGTTGTGGTATCGTGGGTAGCACAGGAAGCTCAAAACCTAACGCTTCACTTTTTTCCATGCGGGCACCATCACACTTCCCATGCAAGGCATAGGAGTGAAAGATGAGGGTGACACAATAGGACGAGAGGTAGAAGTAGATGTAATTGTAGATATAAAAGGAGAAAGCTCTAGAGTGAGAGAAAGCTTCCCCTTTCCCTTGGATGGGGCGGAAGAGGTAGCTTTCTACTACACTACCATAGAGGATTTTATAGAGACCGCATAAAGAGACATTGTATAACTAGCCTCCAATGCCGAGCCCATAGTCTTATATTTAGTGTAATATTTATACAAAAAATCTCCCCTAGGAGGAAGAGGTCTGATTGGAGTAGGCTAGAAGTGATCTAGTGAGAAGTCCCCACATGACACTAGTAGTTTATAGCTAGTGTCATGCAACACATGTACAAAGCCTTCATGAGGGAATTTTAAAAATTTATGAATTACATAGGTGACACCATTCATAGAGGCTAGCCAGGGGATACCCACCCTAACTTGGAACAGGTCAGACTCTGGAATGATAACAAAGGAGACATCAACAACCTCGGGTCCTACTGAGATTGATAAAGAAATAGATCCCATAGGGGCCACTAAGAGTCCATCATGGGTATGGAGGGTAGTATCTGACTCTTTGTATCTCTCCTTGTGTAAGATGTTTATAAATAGAGTTTCCTTTGTTATCACATTCACCTAACTCATCAGATCAACTAAGATGCCAGTTATGATGTTTCCATTAATATGGGTAGGAATGTATAACAGGGGAAGCTCCTTATTAAGCGACTCATCATGTGAGGTGAATGTTATATTAGGTGTTGCAGTTGTATTTTTAGGAGGGATACATGTGAATGAAACCATGTTTACATACTCAGATAGAACTAATTCAAAATATATAGAATATTGTGTTACTAAATTTATAGAATGAGAGGGAAATAGATCAGTATAAATTTGTAATTCATTATTACCCTTGGCCATAGATTTATTATAATTTTGTTTCTTCCCATCAAGATAGATAATCTCATCATTGATGTAGTCCTAAAATCACGACGTAGGTAGATGCATTTCTTAATGTCATGTTTGTGCACTTAGTGGAATTGATAGAATTATTGCTTGTCATACCACTAAGGATACAACTCAATCAAAGGTTGGGGTTTTGGAAATGTCAGGACTTTATCTTTTAACAATTTCTTCAAAACAACAATACAAGTCTTAGATAATTTTGTGAAATTTCTATTGCACCCTAGAACCTTATCCTTAGACATAAAGACCACGTTCAAAATAGCTTTATTTTTTCCAAAAACCAACACTACAGACTGGGTTTCAAGATGGGGGTGTGAAGATGAACCCATGAACTATGCAACCATCTATTGTTATTCACAAAGTGCAACACATAAGTGTGCAAATGAAGGGTACTTCATCAAGGAAAACTTGCCATGATTTTTGTAAGTTTCCAATGAAGAACTTCAGAAAATTTGAAAAGAACAAATGATAAAAAATTTGTTAAAATAATGCTTGATAGCGAGCGATAAAATCAGTTACCTTTTTCGTGGTCCCCTTTCTTACATCAGATGAGATCTGAAAAGGTCATATTCGGTCCGATGTTAGCTTGGAACTACCTTAGGAATTGGTTTACCAATTGATCAAATGAAAAGATAGAGTTATCTGATAAGGAACAATACCACTCAAGGGCAGTGTCCTTAAGGGATCTTGGGAAAAGCTTAGCCATTAGAGCATCGTGATGAAAGAAATTAGTGCACATAACATTAAATATTGAAACATGTGTCTGAGGATCTCCACGACCACCATACTTTTAAAATTTTGGAATCTCCATCCCTTAAGGGATAGGAGTGTTTAGAATAGAAATAGATAGAGGATGATGGAAGAAAGGTTGAAATATAAGTTGAGAGGTAGAATTGGATATGTTTGCTAACTAGTTTTTCATCTAACCCATGTTCTGCAATAAGGCATTCAAGACAGGGTCAAAGGATGAAACATGACTAGTGGAACCTCCACCAGAACCACTAGAGCCACTAGCCCCCATACTGACAGAGAAGCCACTACTGGAACCAACATGGGCTCTAGGATTACCACCAAGAACATTAGGACTGGAAAAGTTGAAACCCAAGGGCACCTTGTTTACCTTAATGATGGGGGCCAGCCAAGGACTGGAGGTGGTGTGAACATAAGGGCTAGTCTCGGCCATAAAAACCAATGCCTTAGGCATTGAGACTTCTATCTATCTTTTAAAATTCTTATACCAAAGGTCTCAGGCAGTGCCCAACCTAGGATTGTATGACAAGATCCAAGTCTCCACAATGTCAACAAGGCCTTGAAGAAATTCTAGACCTATTCGGTCCTTGTCCAACATAACTCTTAAGTTGTTAAAAACCTTAGTGGCCTTAGCCATAGTACTTTCTTTCCCTAGATACTTCTTGAACTCCCCAAGTCTTCTGTCTAGAGAAAGAAGTTTATCTACGAGAACCTTGAGAGCATCATGTTCCTGCATAGATGAAGTGGTAGGAGAAGTAGGAGGGGTAGGGATATGTGAATCTCCCCCAAAAGGGATAGATAATCTTGTATTTGTTCCTAATTTAATTATTTCCTCAAAGGTAGGATTGGAAATTACCTTAGAATACATCTCTCTATATATTGTATGCTCCTCCTAACAATGTGCCTAGATGTCGTTGACTGAGTCATAAAGCTCATAAAGCTTCACAACACACCAGCCCATAACACACCCAGGATATGAGAGAAAGATATTCAACACTAAGAAATGAAAACAATAATTTCATGTCGGGTTCACCAAAAATGTAGGGTAGGGGGATTCGTCACTCCCAAGGCTCCAAGTCATGGGAGAGCCTCAAGGAATGAACTTCCATAAACTACCTCAAATTGTTTGATAGGTTGAGAGAGAGGCTAAAAGGGATGGGAAAACAAAGCATTGTCTCCCTTATGCTAAAAATAGATGTTTCCAAAATCAGGTGAGGTAGCCAAAAAGGTTTCAAATTGCTGACTAAACAACTCACTGTCTAAGGATGGAAGTGTGGGAACCAGAATCTAGAGCGCCATGCTAGAATTTTGTATAGAGAAAGGTTTGATAAATAGCCAAAAAACACAAAGGGATTACTTATGACCTGATTATTGAAGTTTTATAGTTTGACAGAGAAAATGTAGAAAGAATAAAATAAAACAAGAAGAATATTGAAAAACTATTCTAGTATGAAAATGACAAAGAAAGAGTATGAACAAATACCATTCATGCAAAATCCAATTCTTTAGCTATAACTCCAAAAAGATGAACCAACACCTATACATACGGAAACAAGAAAAAAATTGGGTTGTGTTTTGAGGTCTGCCACAGTCAGACCCCTATTTTGGTGTTCCCACCTCCATGGATAGACAATATACCACAATATAGAGAGAATCGATAAAGACAAAATGGAAAAGACACTATCAAATAGAGTGCAAAGACAACCTAAATGCTAATCTATAAGACACAATGATGCAAATAAATAAAAAGAGCAATATTACCTTCCCTTTTGCTAGCACTCAAGGCTGAGAGAAGAAGATGATGAGATATGATGCCTTCAAGAGAGGGGAGCTTTGTAGACCCTACAAAAACAATGATTTTGCAACAAGAAAGTGTAGTAGAGTTCAAGAAGAGAGCTTGTAGCAGGAAGAAGAGGCAAGAAAATGATCCAAAAGAGCTAAAGAATGAGCTTGAGAATGAATGAAACAATATGAGAGTGATTTGGAGAATGTTCAAGGATGAAAGAATGAGTTTGAATTAGAAAAATGGAGGTAAAGGGATGATTTTCATTGGTCAAGAGCCGACAGAGGATGTTACATTTGTAACCAACCAGAAATGTAACGCCTCTACAAATTCTAGAGAGGAAGGAATCCTATTAGGATGACAACATGGTGCATGGACGTCTGTGTGATGCACACACATCCCTGAAAAAAACCCTCTATCGATGCAAAAAGACAAGGATGAGTGGAAGGAATGGGAAGATGGTAACATGATTTGCATAATTGAACTTATAGTTTCTAAAGTAAGGGTAAAACAAATGGGAAATTTTCCATGGTTCAAATTTGTGCCATTACACCTCTCTACATCAATGTAGGGCTAAAGGGGCCTCCCCCTATTGCATCAAGGCCTAATTCAAAGACTTTATAATTATGATTTTCCTTAACGCCTCTTCCATGTTTAGTGAATAATGTAAAGCCATTGCAAATTAAGCCTTTGAAGGGAACTCCCTGATTGCTTCAACTTAACCCTAACCTTGGCAAGAAGCCAAAATTTGCTACCCAACATAGTCTTGTTTCACAAAAATATGCCTCCCAATGTATTGCTGCTTTGTAAAACCTTATTACTGAAGAAAAACAGTCTACCCCTCCCTCTCAAAAAAGGAAATTCTTAGAAAATCCCTCTTGCTCAAATTTTTTTTTTTGGACCCTAATGAAATTTTGACGGCTAAGAAGGTCAATTAGAATACCAAATGAGGGTGAGGAGGGCCGTTTGGATGATTCAAGCACTGGTAAATGTGAAAGGAGGTCAATCAGATTGGACAATGTGGTGAAAAAGAATAAAAACTAGAATGTTAAGGGGAAGAAGCTGACTTTCAAAGAGGAGGAGGGGGGTTGTTGGATGAAGAGTACATACCTGAGGAGGAGGACATGGATACAAGACAAAAAGAACTGGAAGTAGTGATTGGAAATTATTTTGAAGATTAAAATAGAAGTATGGAAGAGGAGGCAAAGGAGGAAAAAAGTGAGCATGAAGAGGATAATGATAATGAGGGGAATGAAATGAATACTATCTTGGAGGAAACAAAGGAAGGTACAAACCAAAAACATGAGTAAGAGAATGTTAAGGCTATGGTGAGCTTAGAGGAGGAGGAGGATTTGTGGAGTGATACTCTCTAGTATTATAAGAATCAGGTTGACAACCTGTAGGGAAGAGTTTTCTAACTAGATAGTGCTTCGAGCAACATGATTTCTATCACTCATGGGATCATGAACAAAACAATATTTGGAATGGTTTTTGGGATTTCTAAAGTCAAAAAAATGAAATGCGAGAAGGAGGATAAACAAGATGGTGAAACTACAAAAGAGGATAATGTTGGTGAAGTTGAGGAAACCTAGAAGAATGAACTGGAGCTGCTCAAGCAGGAATGGAACCTAATTAATAGTCAAAAGGAGTAGTTGCCAATTAGTAGGTGCTATCCTTGAATTCAACTTGTTTATTTATGAGCTAACCCCTACGAAACTTGTTTGTTTTTTATTCCATGTCCTCTAAGCATGCATACCGAGGAAAATTTGGATTTATCTCATGCATAGTTCGATCCCTCGAAAAGTCATTTCGATCGATCAATTTTTTTCTTTTTGAAAATTTGTAAAAAATTGATTTCAAGTGTCAGTCACTTTTTTTGAATATGCAAGGTTGTTGAATTTTAGCAACACTACATATTCTCAGTTACCTGCATTGATGTAGTCATGGAGAATTTTTCTATGACTACACTCCTTCAATCACACGTATGGCATTAATGAGTTTTCATGCTGATTTTAATATCAAATTTAAATGGTTTTAAATCCATTTTTATCTTCATTTTTTCATTATTTCATCTTTTCATGTGCCCTCTACTTTCGCTTGCTTGTATCATGTGTTTGTGCTTGCTTTCGAGTGGATTGGATTGAATTTTCATCATCTAGGGTTTCAAGGTATGTTATACTCATTTTTCATTATTTTTTTTTATGCTCATGTCATTGGTTTAGGTTTTCCACATGGGTTTTGATTAGCTTTCTATTTTGTTTATTATTATTTTCATTTTTCCTTAAAATCCCTATGCATTTGTGTTTGTGTTTTTCTATTGATTGGTCTTGGCTTGGGGTTTTTTTCTTCAAATATCATAGTTTGTGTTTATGTTTATCACATGAAGAGTTTAATCTTTCACGTTGTTTTATATAAAAATGTGTTGTCCAAGGATGAAACCTCAAACATCTCAATATTCACTTTCTAATTACCATAAACCACCAATTCAAACCCTAAAAAAATTCATGTACAACAATCACCCTCATCGTTGATCTTTGTGCTATGTGAAAGTTTTTCCTCGCATTGCAATTGATATGCATACGGTCTGATATGTTGTTCGTAGTTTTTATCTTGTGTGAAATAAAACCATTGATCATATCTTGTGTAATTCGGTAAAAAATTATTGCATTACATACCCCACCGTCATGTATGTCAGGAATTAAAACCCAAATTACATTTTGATGATACCCTAACCACAACCCCTTGTAGTGTAGCGCAAAAAAAACTCCATACTACATACTCATCCCACCTTCAAAGTGTAGGTTAGGAAATAAAACTTGAACTACACTTTGACACCATTACTCACTACCACATGTAATGTAGGGAGTTTTTACCATGCTTCATCCCACATAGTTACCCTATGCATTTCAGGATTTTTTTCCCGATGTACATATACTTTGCACAATTTACCATTTTCACTTTGGGAAATTTTTCCTAAATTGCATATCTTTGCACTACCCAAGTGCAGTTCGGGGAATTTTTCTTGACCTGCACCAAAATGTTTTACCCAAAGTGCAGTTCAGGAAATAAACCCCAAATTGCATCTTTTTGTGTGATCCTCATGTAGAGGCAGATAATTTCTCTACCCTTGCATCCAATGAAGAAAATTCCCATGTAGTTCAGGGAATTTTCTTTGAACTACACACCAATGCGTAAAAAATGTACAAGTGTAGAATTTCTCTGACTCTGCATGAAACTTCAAAATTTATCTAATACTGGGGAATTCTAAAAATTCATGTTTGCAGCTTTAGCATCAATGCTAGATCCTTCATCAAAGAAGAAAAACATGAAATACCAATATCAAGGTGTGATTCTAAGCACATCAATGGAGTCCAATGTTGATTAGATCAAGGACACTAAAATTGGACATGTGGACATGTCTGAATTCCTGAAGAGGGTGAATAAGCAACCAGTTGATGCAAGCATGAGGTGTATTGTTGAGAGAAGTATTTACTTAGTTTCCTCATTCCCAGTATCAATACACAATGTAGAATTTGTACTTGTAGCAACAAGACATTTCCACAAGGAAACTAAGAGTGTTAAAGACGTAGATGGGAAGGTACTCATAAGATTAGACAAAGAGTTATTTGATAAGATCTTCATGTGTCAAAGTATTGATGAATATGCTGACCTTACTATGGAGTTATCACAAAATTTCTATGACAAAAATCCTAACAAGTGCAAAAATACTATCAATACTAGATGGCTCAAGACTATTAGGCTAACTATTGCTAGGTGGCCTAAGAATATTCATCACAGTGAGTTCGTCGAAGAGGTAAATGATTTAATAACTCTTCTCAATAGAGTTAAGGGATTACCAACATCCACCACTTTCCAAGAATGGATGTATCAATATATTCATGTCATAAGGAAATAAAATAAAATAATCTTCTAGGGTAAACAAATCAGTGGTTCCATTTGTGAGAAAATTTCAAAGGTTTCTACTTCTATGAAGTTCTACATGACTTCATAGCTAGTTTATGCTGCTGCCTCTATGAGGCAATTTCCATAGTTGTCTTCGGAGGGTGACAAGAGGAAATTTACTGTTTATGAGTACTATTCACAATTGAATTTGAAGCAAAGCCTCAAGCATTCCAGGAGGGTTAATGATTCCTTTTTCTATCCATACATGTGCATGTTTGATAGGGAAATTGAGAAGAAAAGGGTGTCAGATGAAGCATGGGAACTTGTTAAGAAGTTTGGTTGCATGTTCTTATAGTTTCCCACCTTTACATACACCAGAGTTGGGTGCTTTGATGAACTTCCATATATGTTCCCCAAATATACTAGTGATAAAATTGTGTTAATGGAGCTACGCAGGTAGATCATGACTATACACAACAAGCAAGCCGAGGCACACAAAAATGGATTAAAATTTCCTCTGACCATTGGTAGATACTCCATCACTACTTCTCCTAGAGCCAAAGCTATGGAGATAAAGATGCAATAGGTAGCAATGAAAAAGTATAAAAAGAGTCATGATTTTGATTATAGGGGAATGAAGGACAAAATCAAGAAAAGCTACATTCAGGTGCATAAAGTTGAAGACATATGGGCTAAGTGTAGAACTGATGAAGATGTGAGTGTAGACACTTAAAAATATCCTGAATGATACTACACACTTGAATCCAATATATTAGCATCGTTTCATCCTAAAACCCATCTTCTTTTCGCTTGTTTGATTAAATTAAGCCTATTTATCTAATTAAATGCTTCATTTTCATCTATTAATCTAATTAATCTAATTAGGTTAATTCCTACCCTCTCACACTAACATTTCATCTAGTTTAATCGAATAATGCAAATTATTTAATTTAAACCTTGTTTCCTCTCATTTCATTAAATTATCTTTATTATTTAATTAAATGCCATTTTGAACTCCTTTTTCATTAAATAAATCAATAATTTAATGAATATCATATTATTCTCCATCTTTCACATTCAAATTTAGATTTAATTACTAAATTTCTAATTTCCCCTCCAATCCACTTGCATAGGGAATATTCTCCTATTTGGCTCCAAAAAGGAATAATTTCTTTCAAACAAACTTTGTAACGAACTTTCAAAGTTGTTACAAAGTGTTTTTTTTTGAATCATTCTTATCCCTTGATCTTTCCTTAATCCATGTGATCTTTGATTCCCATCCATTGATGAGAATCCTTGATCCATGTTTCTCCCTTCATTCATTATTGACCACTGATTGATCAAATGGATCTCATCCATTGATTCTTCATTTGCTCTCCTATAAATTACTTCACTATTTGGAGAGAAATGGATCCATCTTTTGATAGAAAAGTTATGCTATTGAAATTCATACTCACTTGCATCCACATTGAGCACTTTTTAGTATTTTAGTTTAATGTTCATCCATATTTAGCTTAAGCATCCATTAATAACTTCTATTTTAGCTTAGTTTGCATACATTTTAGCATAATTTGCATCCATGGCTTGCATCTTTGAACTTTGTTTCCACATAGCATAGATTGCATCCATTTTATCAAGAATTTTAACATTTAGCACTCATCTTTATCATGTTAAACTAGTTTTGCATCCATGTTTCACACAGATCTCATCAGTTTCATCAATTTTAATCAATAAAATCGATTGAAACAAGCTCATATTATCCAAGGGATTGTGAAAGGGTCGCCATTCCACATCAATGTGACACCACTCCTCCAATAGGATAAGATTCAAGGTCTTAGAATAGATTTCCTTTATGTTTTCATGTTTTTCATGTTAGTTTAATGGTTATTTAGTTTTTTGTTGATTTCGAATATCGCATTGGGATCATGGCTTAGTGAATTAAATGTGCTTCAAATCAGTATGGATTTGGTGTATTTATCCTATACTATGATTATGGTCACATTTTGGCACTAGAAGGAGGGATATAATAATTCAATATGATAAATTTCTCTTTAGATTCCCGTGTTCTTATTTTTGCAAATACAACAATGCTATTGAAGGCTACAACAACGCCATTGTCAGGCATCGCCATATATCAATGCTTTTGATAATTACAATGACACCATCGTGGATAGCAGCACCATTCTATCTTTTGATTATAGTGAAACTTTTCTCCATTTTAAATTTCTTTTCTGGTTTTAATTATAGTGATGCCTTTGCTTATACCGACACTATTGTGCTCACTATTTTTGTGCAGAGCGACACTTCTTTTCACCAGAGTGACACCTTTGCAATTACAACAACGCAATTGTGGATAGCGATGCTTTTTACTAGTAAACAAAATAGAGAGCTAATTTTGACACGTGCTTTAAATTTTTGATTTCATGTACTCTCTAACATGTCACTGACATTTGGTTTTTTTTTTTTGAGGCTAACTGGTTTTGCAGATTTGAACACATTTAAAGTGAAGGAGCATGCTATCATTTGACCATACATTGTAAAATTATTTTTTACACTTATGGGACAATTATAACTCATCATATGCTTCTTTTCTCTATGTTTTATGACCAATTAAACTTCCATTGGGTTTAAAATCTACTTTAAAATTTGGTTAAAATTGGACCCACATATCCTCATTTTGTAATATCGGCTTAAAATTTAACAAAACAATCAAACACTTCTATTGGTGCTTAAAATGAAGTCACTTAGCTTTATGGGGTTAAAATGAATGAGTGATTTCTTTGCTTGTGTGAACTTTTAGTGCATATCCACTCCCCTTATGCTTGTGTGATCTTGGGTGAAGAGAAACACTCAAGTACATACATTCTTTGCTTGTGTGCACTTGTAGTACGTATCCACTCCCCTTGCGCTTCGTGTGATCTTGGGTGAAGAGAAATACTCAAGTATACTTCCATTCTTTTTGTAACCCTTAAGAGAGGACTTACTACAAGATACATCCCACAAAAAAAACTCATAGGAAAGTTCTCGCAAGAACGTTTACTGGTGGGATTTTAATAAAGGATGTGAAATCATGAGAAATTAGCATCAATATGGCATCCATAACATACTGCACCTAATCCCATGCCTTAAGTGGGACAAGAATGGTTGAAAAGCCTTAAGTGGCCAAGCAGATGAATATGCATCATGGCATTCTCGGTTTGTTGTCATTAAGAACCTTGTTTAAATAGTGGCCAACTTTGTCCATCCAACGATTTTTTCAAAGTGGTGCATTAGAACTTAGATTCCAAGAAGTTACTTACCATGTACGATTTTGGTTAAAGTGTAGAGGTTAAGACTTCATTCTTAACATACCTCTACACTCTTTCCTTAATTGCATGTAAAATAATCTCTTCTACTACGAAGGGCATGCGGCAAGCCCACTAAGAAAAAAGTACCCACTTGAGCTAGGAAAGTTATTGCTTGTGAGTCATGTTTTACATATTGTTTGTTTCCAAAACATTTTAAACATGTACATCAACAATTTTTTCAAACTTCAAACCCTTTGGATTAAGTATGGGTACCTTTTGAAAAGTCCTAATATTGATTCTTGTCCTAAGGGTTCTATCCTTAGAGGCTTCTATATATTTAGGCTTATATCTAAATCCACACTTTCCAAGGTTAACATAGGGAACTATGGCCCTAGCTACAGATTTTCACATAATTGAATTTGTGAAATGAAGGTTGCTTTGACATAGACATTTTAGTTTGAACATTAATTAAGACATCCTTGATGTGGTAATGAAACAATCTCATTTAAGCAAAGATTAAATCAAATTAACACCCCACATTAATGTATGTTCAAACTTTGACACCCCAAAACAAGCACATTGAGACAAGGAAAATATTGCAAACCATTGAGTCCTATTGTCAAAATAATTGGGTCCTATTTCCAAAATCATTGAGTCCTATTGTCAAAATCGTTGAGTTCTTTTTTTTACCAAAATCATTGAGTTCTTAGGGGTTTTCAAAATCATTGAGTTTTATTTCACCAAAATCATTGAGTTCTTAGGGTTTTATTACTTTAGAGGTATAACATGTTTCTCACTATCTTGGTCTTGCAAAACAAAGGTTCATTGTAGGTTAACATTTTTGGTCAAACATTTCATCCACCCTTTATCATATTTTACATTTCACTTTACCAAAATTTATAAAATTTTGAACACACCAACACTCTTTGGACTTAGACAATCATCAAACCAATCCCCTAAGTTAGCTATGTTGTGTGTGAAATGGATCCTTTTCCATGTACTTAGTTGAGTTGGTTATCACACTTTGTGGAAAAAATTATCTTAAAGGTCACAAGTCTACCTTAAAGATTTACAAGTTCATTAACACCTTTCATAAAAACATCAAATCTCTTTGTCTAAAAGTTTTGTTCAAGATTTTAGAAAGTTCATCCCCCATGTCATTCATAATTTTCATAATCCATTCACACCATTGGTCCCAAATAACTTAGAGGGTCCCTTTTTCCAAAATTTGAGTCAACTAGGGAGTTTCAAAATTATAAATCTAAACATACCTCTCCCACAGGTGACCCACAATTTATGGTTATAACAAGATCACAACACAAGAGAATCATGGAAAAAGCCAAAACTACATCCACCAAAAGTGATCCAAACCCACAAGAATTTGATCCAAGGAGCCATTCTACCCCCTCACAACAAACAAAAAATCCATTGGGACCATATGAGGTAGAAGATGTCACCAACAACCCACTTGGGCTCAAAAAGGAATAACTCATTGAGTACAAACAAACCCATAAAACCTTGGAAAATGTGGCTCCCACTTTTCTCACACAAAACTTGACACAAGGATTAACCTAATCTATGAATCAACCAACTTCATCCTTGGTGCCAAGTCAAATATTAACTCCTAGTATTTCAACTTAGATTGCCATAGATTTTGGCGACACTCTCCCTTTGGAAGGCAACACACTTTTGGGTACTCACAACACTAACCTCCCCCAAAACACCACTTAGAAACCAACATTTGGTGCCCCACCTCAATCTTCCACCACCATTCCAGAACACCCTCTACACCCATACAAACCACTTACATTCCATGATACTACGATGACCTCGACATTTCAAGTGCAACCATCTTCATCCATTACCACAAGTACCCAAAATGTGCCAAATGTTACACAAGGTAATGTAAGCCAAGTGCCTCAAGTGGGACAACAAGGGCAAGTTAACACACTCACACAAGGTATGCAAAGTCAACCATCAACAAGTGGCTCCAACAATCTCATTGACACATCAAAAAAAGTGGTCACCCAATCTACACAATTCAACCCACAAAATGCATCAAACCAGTCCATCATCAATCTGAACCAAAACAACACCTTGATCATGAACCCCATGAACCAAGGTAATAACTTGGTCCCCCATTAAACAAAACAAAGAAACCCTCAACACATTGGTCAAGGGAATGCCATTGACATCACAACACCAAATGGCACCATCATCATCTTTACCATGGGTCCCCCAAAACATGAAAAATCAAATGGGGCCCCAAACATACATTCCTCCATCCCAATTGGCCATCTTACAAGGAATGCTAAAACAAAACAACCCACAACCACCTCAACTCAATCTGCAACCCACGATCACCCAAAATCCAATCCAACATCAAAATGCTTCCACGTTACAAGTGCAAAAAGCTCATGCTTTAGCCTTGCAACAAGCACAAAAGGCTTACCAACAATCATTGGAAGCACAAAAAGCTCAAGCTCAAGCGTTACAACAACAACAAGCCCAACAAGTGTTGCAAGTGCAAAAAGCTTATCAACTATAAGCGTTGCAACAATAACAATCCCAAACTCAAGCATTGCAACAATAACAAGCTCAAAAACAAGCCTTAATCATACAATAACAACAACAACAACAACAATCCCAACACTAATCCTTGGTCGCATAACAACAACACTAAGCACAAGAGCAAGCTTTGCTAGCACAATAGTATGCGCAACAACAAGAAGGTTTATACTATAATCCCCAACAAAACATCATCAATCCAAATTCATTAGGAGCATATACACCTCTACCACTATCAAACACCACCCTACACACCATACAACACCCCATCATATCAAAATCCCACTTAAAACTCATCTGCCATCCCACAATACACAACATATGCTCCTCCACTAAATCTGCAAGATGATATGATGTCATAACTCAAGGTGCTAACACAACAAATTTAGGAATTTCAAATGGGAAAAACAAATAAGCCCCATACACAACAAAACTTGTGTCCATACCCATTCGATAGAAACATTGCAATGGTACCTTTCCCTCCAGGTTTTGAGGTCTCTAAATTTGATAAATACAAAGGGAGGTGAAATCTTGTGGATCACATCAAAGAGTTCAATGTCATGTTTGTGGAGGTTCCCTACAATGATTCCTACTTGATGCACCACTTTCTAGGAAGTTTGACGGGCCCTGCAATCAATTAATTCTCACAGTTGCCTCTAGGTATCAAAAACTTCCAAGAAATCATTGATACATTTATAGATCACTTCTCCTTCAATCTTGACATGGATGTAAGCTTAGAAGAGTTATACACACTCAAGCAAAACAAAGGAGAATCCTTCACTAATTTATTACAAAGGTGGAGACAAAGAGCTTGTAAAAGAAAGTGGCCCATTCCTAACAAACAAGTGGAGATTATCATAGCGAATGTTGATCTAGAGCTATCCTTCCACTTAAAGATGAAATGTATCACCACTTATTATGATCTTGTCCCTAGGGCCCTCAACATCAAGAGTTCCCTAATCTCATAGGAAAACACACAGCTTATAGAGACAACCACCCATCACTAGTTCAAATGACAAATCTTGTGTTTGGGCTAAAAACAAAAATGTGAAAAATGATGGCATTGTGGATGCTAAAGTGGTCATAAGTGCTCCTAGGCCAAACACCAATCAACCGAACAATGCACAAAAAATGGTACAACAAACCACACCACCACCATAGAATAATCAAATCAATAACACCAAAACTCAATAAAGAAAACCCCTCAATAGGAATAACTACCCTAAACACAAATACACACCACTAGGGGAACCTATTGAATCTATCATACAAAAAATAGTACAGTCCAACTTGATCACACTCCCCAATTTTTAGAACTACCAAGAACCACAAGATAAACCACCTTGGTACAAAGAAAATAATCTTTGCAACTTTCACAAGATTAAAGTGTTATAAAATGTCAAACTGCAAGAAATTGAAGAACGTTATCCAAGATCTTATCGAGAATGGAGACATAACTATTGATGTACCAACAGGTAACCTAGACCTCAAGATTTACAAGAATCCAATGCAAGATCATAACAAAGGGAATGTTAATGGAAAAGGGAAGAATTACAATAATGTACAACATGTCTATTCCAATGTAGTTGCCTCTTGTGATAATTTCATAACAGTCATCACCATCTGAGGACCTAGCAAAAAGTGTGGAGTCATCACATGACGTGGAAAGGTCACTATCCAAGGAGTTTCATCTCAACCTAGGGAACAACCTCCATTGTTGATGTCCAACCCTAGTAACTACAATCTCCTAGACTAGCTAAAGAAGACCCTAACATAGATCTCTATTCTAAAACTATTGAGGCTATCCCCCACACATAGGTAGATATTACAAAAGGCCTTCTCAGTGTCCTCCATCCCTAAGAATATTGATACAGAGCAGTTTCAAGCTATGGCAAGGCATATCACTACGCCTTATCTTCTCACCTTCTCAGAACAAGATCTACCAACACAACCATGCTGCAATCGTGCATTGCACCTTGAGTTCATTGTTCATAATGAACCATTGATTTTTGTGGTTTAGGATGCTATGACTCTCTTTCTCTATTAGGGTTTTTCACCTAAAGGAGAGAGATAGACCCCACACAAAATATAGGTGGTTCACTCAAACTAATGCAAGTATAATGGAAATATGAATGGAATGTTCCTAGATGAGATGATCTAAATGTAGAAAACTAATGAAAGATATTGATTATTGAATGAAAAATAAAGAAATGCAAGTTGTTTGAAAACACATTATGATATGCAAAAACACCTAGAAATGAAAGAAAACTGTAATAGAAATGGATGAAACTAAAGAGGTACACCTGAGATCTTGTTGGAGACTGGAAATGACATTTTAAATGCTGCTGATGTGAAAATTTTGGCCTACTGGGACTCATTTTCCATTTTGGGCAAATTAGTCCTAGATTTGGGAAACTATTCCAGAGCTCGTTTCAGAAAAATGGGTATCCAAAAATGCAAAAAACCAAAATTAGGCCTAGAAGTGGGACTCATTCACCAATAATGGTGAATGATTCCACTTTTGAATTTCTAAAGATTCAAAAGTGGAAACGGGAGCCCTCAGTTTGCACCTCGGTTCCTGACAGGGGTCCACCCCTGAAAGTTTGATTTTCAGGTCTGAAAGTGACTTTTTGTTGATATTTTGCCTTAGACAATGAAGAGAAGACTTAAAAAACTTTGCAACTTGATTCTTAATGATTTCCAAGCTTCCAAGATGCCTAAATCGACAAACAAACAAGAAGAGAAAGATAAATATTGAATGTTAGGGCATGGGGGTTTGCCTTGGTCAAAACCCTTTGTAGGTAATTAAACCAATATGAAGAAAGAATGTAATGAAGTATGCAATAATGGAGTTAATATTGTGCCATGAAGTTTGATCTTGAATTTCTATAAAAAAACATGAAGAATCTGCCCTTGAATGTCTTAGGAAGCTATCTTAATGACTTGGAATGATAAAACCCTAGCTTGCTTGACTTGAAGTGGAAGACAAATGATGAATAAGTTGTGAATGCATTAAGAGATGTAAATTAGGGTTTAGAGACTTATATTTATAGACATTCCACCTTATTTACTCATTAATTGGATCCTTAAGGCCAACATGAAACAATAATAAACTTAAACTCCAATTTTTCCTGCTCAAAACTCAAAAATAGCCCAAATGAGACTAATTCGCCACCTTGGGTGAATCAGCCCCATCTGGCAGGGACTCATTTTCCACAGATGGAAAATTAGTCATAAAGGGGCCCATTTGCTAGTTGGGTTGTTGGGGATTGAGGAATTTGAGTTCTTATGTTGATTTCATCACGTATTTGATCAAATTATGACTCAGGATGCACAATATGGGGTAATAGGGGCATATTAATGATGATGTGAAGGTCAATTAGGGCTTGGGACACAAAATTCAATGTGAAAGTGTGATTAAATACACTTTACAACACTAAAATGAGGTCCACATAACCTAGAAAGGCACAACATCCAATGTGAATGTGTAAGACACATTATAACATTAAGTTTATTTTACAAGCCTTCTATATTGATGAAAAAATGCAATTAAATATATTTTACATTGTTGAATTAAGGGAAAATGGGTTCATTAGGTCTAAAAAGGAGTGAAAGTCTTTTGCAACACTTTACGAAACCTTCACAAGACATCGTTAGATGCATTTACAATGGTCCAAGACCTAATATGGATGTGTAAAACGCTTTGCAACACTAAATCAAGGCCTCATTAAGTCCAATTTATCATGAATTATTCCACAAATCAAGCAAGTTGCCTTTTTTCTACGGTAAATTTAGCCCCCACTTTAGTGAGAGGATGAGCTTGCTTCAAACTCACACTAAAGTAGACATTCAAGAGATTTTTGATCATACCAATGTGGATGAAAAAGGATGAAAAAGATGAGGGGAAGCGATCAAGCCCCTAGGATCCAAGATCCTTAGTCAAACCAATCATGAGTGTAAAAGGACATGCACAAGGTGACTAATTTGTAGTAGAACAAGATACATGATCCTGCAATGGAAAGAACTAAAAGGAAGAGAAATGAAAAATGGGGTGGATCAAGCTTCGACCATTTGTCCAACACATTGTGGATAAGATCTAGGCTGTTTGTTCGGAAAAAGGAAATGCATACTCAATCTGAGGTGACAGAACTCATGGTTGTTCACTAGGTGAGAGGGCACAAGTATACTCACTCTTGGGTGACAAAACTCATGGTTGTCTAGTGGGTGAGGAGGCCCTAGTATACTCACTCCGGGGCCAAAAAAATTCTAGTTGTCCACGGGTTGAGAGATCCACAAGGTGGCTATGGGTAAAAGTCATGCTTTGGAATGGGCTTCTTACTCAACCATATCAAAGTTATACCTCGTGATAAATTTAATAATGCACCACAATGAAAATGATCTTCGAGCTCTATGAGGTAAGCAAAAATTCATATGCTTGACCCTCATAGACATTGTAAATGGAAAATAGTGTAGGGAATGTTCAAAGGGATTTTGTTTAGTTCGTGCAAGGTCTCATCTTAGGGGACATTGTGCTTAACAACTCCAAGAGAGGATGTGTCAAAGAAGTATCACGCTCTTGGAGGGAATCAAGCCCAATGACACCACCAAGAAGAGGACGAATCACAAGAAGAAATAAATTGCACAATGAAATGTGAGTGGTGATGTATTCCCCCACTTTAAATCGGTTGTGAACACCAGTACTATGAGCAATTTCTTTAAAGTAGAAGGAGACATGAGAGCTTAGGGGGAAAGCCCTATGCCAAGTCATATGTTTCTGATAAGCTACATCATGAAAAAGATAGTATGTCATGTGAAAGCCAACTTAAGGCATTGCCTCCACATCCCAAGCTTGCTCTTATATGATCATAAAAGGTTAATGACTAGCCAAAAGAGGTAACGACAAGTGACATACGAGGAAAAGGCTACATAACCCCTTGTCCCCCTTAGTGCAAGACAAGGGTGGGCCGAAATGATTAATGAAATGCATGATAGAGTAAAAATCAGTATTGATTAGAGGAATGAGGTTCCCTGACATAAGGAAGAACACCAAATTCCTTAAGATGTTGGATTTTACGACTCAAAGCCTTACATTCGTTAGTGGAATGACCATGAACTATACGATAGGCACAAAATGGTTTGTAATAGAATTTCTTTCGAGTTCTTGGAGAAGTTTTGATAAGATACCTTCTTGATCTATGGTAGAAGGTGGTCATGTAGTTTGTGACAAATATACCCATTGCTTGGTATTAGTTGTCATACCTACGCAAGATTATTTAGATTGTGAGATTTTGTTCTGTCCATTAGATGATGGTGTAAAATCTAATGAATTCAAATCATTAACGTTTTGTGAGATGATGTTGATATTAAGTGAAGGTGTAGTTGTTTGTTTGATTGTTTGCAAAGGAGAATGATTAAGACCACTAGTGTCAATTAGTTTTGGATGTTGTACAATTAAAGTTGGTTTAGAGGAATTTTTTTGTGATATTATTGATGTTGAATTAAGGCTTGGCTATATCCATCAAAGAAAAATAATGAAGACCATGAGCTATTTGTCATGTGATAATATCAATAGGGTTGTGGATACATTGTTCATTAGCACCACATCCTTTTCCATTATATCCAAGTTGTTTCATAAGCTCATAACCACATGCATAAATATTTTTCATTGCTTTTGGATCGGGTGGTGGTTTGTGATAAGTGTCGTCAAATTTTTTTGTGTAATTTGCTTTGTTAGTTAAAGTGGTTGAGGTAGATGCTTTCGAAAGGTCATCCGAATTTTGTGTTGACATTATTGTTGTTTGTTTTCCCTTATTTGAATATTTTTTGATGATTTTGTATTCGCCCATGAATTCATGTTCAAAATCCAAGGAACCCAAATCATCTTCTAATAGCTTGGTAACTTGTTCAATATGTTGTTCTTTGTCTTTTTGTTGTGCGGGTTCCACTTGTGTGGTTGGTGTTAATGTGTTCAAGGGGTTCTCTTTAGTTTTCTAAAGTTGCAAGACACTATAAGTCTCATGATCAACATCGAGTGTGCACACTTTGTTGTTGTAGATGTATTTCATTTTTTGATGAAGAGTGGAAGGAACACCATTCATTGCATGAATCCATGACCTGCCTAGAAGAAGGTTACATGAAAGATCATGAGGCATAACCTGGATCAGTGTGTTCAATGTGAATTCTCTGACTGTAATAGGTAAAGTGATCACACCAAGTGGTGTATTTTCTACATTGTCAAAGCCCTTAATAGATAAAGAATCAGGTTGAATTTGTGAGTGATCCACACAAATCCTATCTAAGAGGCTTACGCTACACACATTAAGGGCTAAGCCATTGTCAATAAGGGTTTGCTTTATCCCTATCCGATTGTATTGAGAAATGATCATGAAAGCTTCTTTTTGTTTTTACACTTCCAAAGGGGGGAGTTCACTTTGGTGGAAAATAATGTTAGCATGTATTCCTTGGATCATGGTTGCGATGTTAGTTGGTTGTGCATTAGAAGGGACAAGAACTTGTTGCAAGGCTGCTTGGATCATGTTGTGATAGTGAGGGGAGGCTTGAATAAGGTCCCACAATGATATTTTAGCAGGAGTATTCTTAAGTTTCTTGAAAAGATCATCCTCCTTTTGGCTTGACAAGAAAGGGTTAGGTAGGATAGGATTAGGAAAAGGTAAGGGTGTCGGGGTTGGTTGTGGTGGTTCAAGATTGTTTCAAGTGTTATACATATGAGCAATGTTATTATGACTCGATTGCTGTGATAAATTATTCTTAGGTGGGTAAAGAGTAAACTTGGGTTTAGGTGGAGGTGGAGGTTTATGTGACAGTGGGTAAAGGATGAATTCAGGTTGGTTTTGAGTTTGTTGTTTGTGTGAAGGTGGGTAGAGAGTTAGAGGGTTCTTAGGATGTTCCACGGGGTATTGAATGGACACTTGCGTATTCATAAACTCAACAGTCTTGGTGTGATGTTATTCTAATAAAGGGAAATCTATAATCATCATTTGATCTAAGGAAGACACATTACTATTTTTTGGCACCATGATATTCTCCCTAGAAGTAGAGTTTTTAGGAGAACTACAAATCAAATGTTCTTGAAATTCAAGGATTGGTTCTTCTAAAATGACTTCATCACAAATAGGGGAATGATCAATGGTTCAATTTTGTTTCTCAATAAGAGTGTTACTAGGTGAAGGGGAACAACTAAGATACTCATGACCTTCATCGATTGGGTTTTTAGATAACATCAAAGTATCTTCTTCATAACTAAGAGAGATACTAGGAGAAGAACAAATGTTATTGTCATGATTACCTATGGTTGTGATATCTTGTTAATCAATGTTTTGTTTACTAAGAGAGGTAAGAGGATAGAAACAACTAGGATTCTCAAAACTCTCATTAATTTATTCTTCTACTGAAATGTATTCTTTTCCAATAGGAGAGATACTAGGATAAGAACAAATATGATAGTTAGGAATGTCCAAGGTTGTATTCTCTTTCACCAAAACACTCTCATAGGGAGGGGATTGGAAGGTTTTCTTAAAATGTCTAAATATGCAAGGTACAAACATTGTTTGAACAAAAATGAAAAGAATTTTTAACCATTTCATGCAATGTTTCAACAATGTAAACAATGTAGATCCAAAGATGCAAAACATTTTTATCCAATATATGCAATGTTTTAAAAATGCAAACAATGCATATGCAAGAATGAAAAGCACTTTTGTCAAAATTATGAAATTTTTTATGAATAGAAACATTGTGTATGCAAAAGTGAAAAGTAATTTTATCCATGTTATGCAAAATTTAAAAAATGTAAGCATTTTCAGATCTAAGGATGTTTGTAATTGAAATGATTTCCAAAATGACTACCCTAAATTGATGGTTTTGAGCTAGATGCATAAAAAAAATGTTCCCAAAACTTTCCAGACTTATAGTATATGATACTAGGAGGTTTAGGAAGCACATAAATGAGATTTTTGATGCTTTAATAGATAGTTAAAAATCTGAATTGGGACTGATTCGCCTAGAATGGTGAATGAGTCCTAGTAGGGTTTTTTTTTCAAAATTTTCAAAAATTTTCAATTGGTTTTGATGTTGTTTGTGTTGGATGGTGTGAAGAATAAATGTACAAATTTAAAGTGTTTTTCAATTATTTGAGAGACAAAAATGCAAACTATATGCACTTGGAATAATGTAAAAAGTTGAAACCCTAGAATGCCAATTAACCAATGAAACATGCAATGGAAAGTTACTGCAAGAAAATCTAGTAAATGAAGGAATCTAAATCAGAAGATAAGGTATTCTAAAAGTAGGTTCACCAAAATGAACCATTGATTTTTGTGGTTTAGGATGCTATGACTCTCTTGCTCTATTAGGGTTTTTCACCTAAAGGAGAGAGATAGACCCCACACAAAATCTAGGTGGTTCACTCAAACTAATGCAAGTAGAATGAAAATATGAATGAAATGTGCCTAGATGAGATGATCTAAATGAAAAAAAATAATGAAAGATATTGATTATTGAATGAAAACTAAAGAAATTCAAGTTGTTTGAATACACATTGTGATATGCAAAAACACCTAGAAATGAAAGCAAACTGTAACAAAAATGGATGAAACTAAAGAGGTGGACCTGAGATCTTTCTTGAAACTAGAAATGAAATTTTAAATGTTGCCGATGTAGAAATTTCTGCCTACTAGGACTCATTCACCATTTTGGGTGAATTAGTCCCAGATCTGGGACACTGTTCCGGAGCCTGTTTTAGACAAATGGGTATCCAAAACTATAGAAAACAAAAATTAGGCCTGGAAATGGGACTCATTTTACATTAATGATGAATGAGTCCACTTTTGAATTTCTGAAGATTCAAAAGTGGAAACGGGAGCCCACGATCTGCACCTTTGTTCTTGATAGGTGTCCACCTCTGAAAGTCTGATTTTTGGGTATGAAAGTGAATTTTTATTGATATTTTGCCTTAGAAAATGAAGAGAAGACTTAAAAAGCTTTGCAACTTGATTCTTAATGATTTCGAAGCTTCCAAGATGCCTAAATCTACAAACACACAAGAAGAGAAAGAGAAATGTTGAATGTTAGGGCATGGGGGTTTGCCTTGGTCAAACCCCTTTGTAGGTAATTAAACCAATATGTAGAAATATTGTAATGAAGCATGCAATAATGGAGTTAATACCTTTCCATGAAGTTTGATCTTGAATTTCTGCAACAAAACATGAAGAATTTTCCCTTGAATGTCTTAGGAAGCTATTTGAATGACTTAGAATGATAAAACCCTAGTTTGCTTGACTTGAAGTGGAAGAAAAATGATGAATAAGTTGTGAATGGGTTAAGAGATGTAAATTAGGTTTTAGATACTTATATTTATAGACATTCCACCTTATTTGACCATTAATTGGATCCCTAAAGCCGAAATGAAAGAATAATAAATTTAAATTCTAGTTTTTCCCTCTCAAAACTCAATAATAGCCCAAGTGGGTCTAATTCGCCACCTTGGGTGAATCAGTCCCACCTGGCAGTGACTCATTCGCCACAGATGGAGAATTAGTCCTAGAGGGTCCCATTTGCTAGCTAGGTTGTTGGGGAATGAGGAATTCCAATTCTTATGTTGATTTCATCAGGTATTTGATCAAATTATGCCTCAAGATGCCCAATATGGGGTAATAGGGGCCTATTAATGATGATGTGAAGGTAAATTAGGGCTTGGGACACAAAATTCAATGTGAAAGTGTGATTAAATACACTTTACAACACTAAAATGAGGTCTACATAGCCTAGAAAGGCACAACATCCAATGCAAATGTGTAAGACACATTATAAAATTAAGTTTATTTTACAAGGATTTTGGATTGATGTGAATATGCAATTAAATATGTTTTACATTTTTGAATTAAGGGAAAGTGGTTTCAATAGGTCTAGAAAGGCGTGAAAGTCTTTTATAACACTTTACAACACCTTCACAAGACATTGTTAGATGCATTTACAAGGGTCCAACACCTAATGTGGATGTGTAAAACACTTCGAAACACTAAAGCAAGGCCTGATTAAGTCCAATTTATCATGAATTATTCCCCAAATCAAGCAAGTTGCCTTTTTTCTATGGTAAAATTTTCCCCCACTTTAGTGAGAGGATGAACTTGCTTCAAACACACACTAAAGTAGACATTCAAGAGATATCCGATCGTACCAATGTGGATGACAAAGGATTACAAAGATGAGGGGAAGCAATCAATCCCCCAAGATCCAAGATCCCAAGTCAAACCAATCATGAGTGTAAAAGGACATGCACAAGGTGACTAATTTGTAGAAAAACAATATACATGATCATGCAATGGCAAGAACTAAAAGGAAGAGAAATGAAAAATGGGGTGGATCAAGCTTCGACTGCTTTTCCAACACATTTTGGATTAGATCTAGGCTGTTTGTCTAGAAAAAGGAAATGCATACTCACTCTAGAGCGAAATAACTCATGGTTGTTTGTCAGGCGAGAACCAAGTATACTCATTTTGGGGTGATGGAACAGATGGTTGTCCGCCAGTGAGAACGATCAAGTGTACTCACTTTGGGGCCACAAAACTTCTGGTTGTTCGCGGGGTGAGAAATCCACAAGGTGGATATGGGGAAAAGTCATGCCTCGGAATGGGCTTCCTGCTCAACCATATCAAAGTTATACCTCCTGATAAATTTAATAAGGTGCCACAATGAAAATGCTCTTTGAGCTCTATAAGGTAAAAAAATCTTTGTATGCTTGACATATTGGAAGAATAGAGAAGAATGACTTTCTATAAACTTTTTGTTGTCATTGATGTCACCATGTTGTGGCTACAAGTCTAAGTTAGTGTTTGATCCAGTATTTTGGTCCTGTATTTGAACCGGTATTCAAACTGCGCTCTCCGGTATTCTAGTCTGCACTCCTTCGCAGTTGACAGTTATTGCTTGCGGTTTTGGAAAATTGTTTATGGTTGCTGAAGGCTTGCATGTTCAGAATAGTATGTTCTCTAGTGCTTGTATGATGTAGTGGCATTATTTTGTTGGTTTCTTTTTGCATTAAAGTCTATTCCTGGCTGACGTCTTGGGTTAATTGTGATATGGTGGATTGATTTTGTTATGCAGATGTATGTGCAACCTATCTTAGGTCTATGCCAACATGATGTAGTGTGCTGGATGTTTGAATTTCCTTTTGGAAATATTTTGTGAATACTTGGAGCCGACACTTAGTATTTTTGGTAACTATGAAGTGCATCTAATTAGGCCGACCTAATTGATGCTTGCAGATGAATCAAGTATATATATTGGATAGGGTTGAAGATTAAATGTGTGATTAATGAGGCAGTAGTAAATGTGAAAGTGAGCGAAAATAATGAAGTGTGTTAAGTCAGTGTATTGAGCATCACTAGAACTTTATCAACACTTGTTAGGTGCATTATTCTCAGTTCATTTTGGCCGTGAAGCCCATTTTTGTTCTATAAATCCTTTTTGTAAATAGTAAGCCTCCTTGTAGGTAGTGAAACTCCCTGTAAGTAGTGATCTTTTGTATTTGGATAGTGATTCCTTTCAGGGCAGTGAGCCCTTGGCAGTGAGCCTTATATATTCAGTTCTAGAACTACTTTATATTGTGAGTTAATCGTCACCATGGTTTTTCCCTCGGGGTTTCCACGTAAAATCTAGTGTTCAGTGTATTATTTTACTTTATGTTTTCTGTATCTCATGCTCATGCTTAATAACAGAACAATGTAATTGTGGAATTGATATGTGTTGAAGATTTAAGTTGGAATTTTGTGACAACTGATTCACCCCCCTCTTAGTTATCTTGCATCTTTTAACAATTGGTATCAGAGCTTTGGTTCCTTGGTGAAGAGCTTAAATGCTTGAGGATGATCCTGAAGGTTGATTAGATGGATGATAAAGGAGAGCTCCAAACTACTCTTGAGGATCTTGACAAAGTTGAAAGAGAAAATAGGGATCTGAAAGAGAATCTTGAAGATGCAAATGAATGTGACAAAAAATTAAAGGAGCAATTGAAAAAGTTCAAATATAGGAATAAGGAAGTAACAAATCAATTGAAGAATGCTAATGAAGATATGTCTGGTTTGAAAGTGCAAGTAGAGGAGAAGAAAAGAATTGAAGAGTGTCTGAACAAATTGGTACAAAGCAAGTCTGAAGATTGCACCAAGCTTGAACAATAAGTTGTGAACCTAAAAGTGGATCTAGAGAAGGAAAAACTCTGTGAGAAAAATTTCAAATCTAGCTCAGATAGGCTTGATGAATTGATTACAAGACAAAAACCTAGTAAAGACAAAGGTGGTCTGGGAAATGGTGCCGGTGAAAGTTCTAAAGTAGTGGACAATCAAAAGACTCAAAATAAAGGAAAGTAGAAAGGAAATTCAAGGAAATCTACTAGGAGACCTTTGGTGAGACAACCTAATGCACAAAGGTAACCTTATTTTAATGGCACTTTCTTTTCATTCAACAAATCTGGTCACAAGGCAAAAAAATATAGTAGGATGAATCAGCTCCCTGGTCCTTTTACTGGTGAATGTTTTGTATGCAAAAGAATTGGACATAGGGCAAGCGGATGCAGAACCCTGATGATGAATCAGTTTAATGGAGGAAGAATGAATCAATCCTTTAATGGCTATTGCTATACCTATAACAAGTATGGACTTAAAGCTAATCGGTACAAAAAAGAATCAGTGGACATCAATCTAATCAGAGAAATATTGTCTGCTATAACTACAACAAACCAGGGCATGTTTCAAGAGTTTGCAGAAGCAAGAAGAGTAAGGAGACCAATCCAGTAGAAAAGAATGAATCTACGAAGAAAGTTGAAAAAAATGAGATTAAGCAAGAGATGAATAAGATTTGGAGGAAGAAAGAAGAATCAGAGAGTACAGATGAGTCTGTGCCCTCATCCAGTACGTATGATTTATTTGGTAATTAGACCTAGCATGGTATTAGGGGGAGCATTATTTGAAAAATTATAAAACCCCCTAATGTATGGCATGTCAGAGGTTGGCACGAGGATGGAATGTGAAAAATGAGTATTCAGAGGTTTTGGAAAAGGAACCGGAGGAAAACATGTTGGCAAGAAAATTTACGGACCAAATTAGGGTTTTTTATGTTGGGAAGAATGTTTTTAGTAGTTTTTTGATGTTTTCCGCATTTAATGCATTTTAGGGTAAATTCGATAGTGTATAAGTTGAAATTTGTGAGTCTTCTTGATTAATTGAGCATTTGAAGAGCTTGAAAGGTGCCCTAGAATGATCCTGAAGTGAGCTTGAAGCAATTTTGAAGGGCATTCAAAGAAATTGTCACAGGTAATCTAGAATCTTTTCTTAGTTTGTAAAAAGGGGACAAAGAAAAATGAAGAGGTTTCAATTTTAACAAATTAAAAAAGTGTAGAAATGGACAAAGAATTGAGTGGTGTCATTCCACTAAAGTAGAAAAGAGTTGAAATTGATGAATTTAATCATAAAAAGATGAAAGAAATGGAACTAGGGCTGAACAAAAACAAATTACAAAGCATAAAAACCCTAGATATGGATTTGTGGAGAGAATTTCCATGGTTTGCTGATAAAGAGTTTATTTTGTTCTTGTTGAATCATTTCAAGAACAGAAGTATTGTATTGGACAAACCCTACTTATTCTCGAAGGAGGCGATCAAAGCAATTACTGGCTTATGTAGTACTAGGGATCTTCCTAGAAAGAAAACTATGATGTACAAAGATGTGGAGGAACTGACTAGAATTAGTAAAGACCCTTGAGCCCTATTGATAAACACTCTTGAGGATTTGGATGTAAGGTATGTTGCGTACGATTTTTCTTACAAAATCTATTTTAGAAATCATGAAGGTTCCACATCAGCTATTGCTGTTTATATTGCACATATGATGGTTAAGGAGAATAGGAAATTTGATTTGTGTGGACTATTGCTTGAGAATATTTTTGAAAATGTTCGTATGTTGGTGGTTGAGGGTTATCCCTTTCGGTTTGGATCCTTGCTTGTGTGCTTGGTGTTTTACTTTTTGAGTTCCCTACCGTGAAGAGAAAATGTTGTGTGGGAATCCAATATTCCTATTGGGAAACAAATCTATAGATACCTAGAAGCGTTGGAAGATAATGTAAGTGTGTGCAAAACTTATTTCACATCCTTGAAAGAAAATATTTTCTTTGGTATGTCAGCACCAAGTCAGTTTGAAGTGGGTTCATCCTCCAGTAAAAGAGAATTGGAAGTTGTTATTGGTGATTCCCCTCCAAAATCAAATAAAATAAAAGCTATAACTGAAGACATCATTGTCTATTCGAAAGAGAAGGAAAAATTTATCTATGTTTGGATTCAAATTCTTTGATCCATATGACATCCAGACTATGTTGATTAAAGGAAAAATGAAGAAGATTGGTGAGATATGGAATGCAACCTCACCTATTGACAAATTGAAAATTTATGAAACTCTGGTAGATTATCTACTTTGAAAAGGTATTGATGTAACAAGTGTCTCTGGCTCCCTACATGAAAATTTAGTTGAAATTGTTGAAGAAAGAATGTTACTGGAAGGTCCAGAAGGACGTAAGTTTGAAGCCTTGGTTGAAAAGGGATGTACTAAAGAAAAGCTAAGACTGTCTAAAATTATTGCGGAAACAAAGAAATTCATTAAAGAAATATCAGATATTTACAAATATTGTCTTCGGCGGCCTACTGTGGTAGATAATTTTAGAAGTAGAATTGAAGCAATTGAATCTAAAGTGAACAAAATTGGAAAGAACTTTGATATCTTTGAAGACAAAGAAGGGAAGAAAGGCTGAGAGTTGGAGAATTACAAGCTGAACTAATTGTTGTATAAAGACAAAGAGATGATGTGGTGAAGACTTTCTAGCTCCTTAAGGAGATTGCTGAGGTCTGGTTAGACCATCTTTTTGGAATACTTACTGATGCAGAAGATGTTGAAAGACTAAGTTCATATTGGTCATCTTCTTTTACTCTGTTGGGCTTATTGGAAAGAATCTATACACGAATGGATTTAGCTAAATTAAACTGGAAGAAGTTGTGTCCAGTTCTCAAAGAAAGGTACAAGAAGGTGTTTCAGGTGTAGAGTGTCATTTTTACTTGAATCCTAAGTGTTGAATTTCTATTGTTTTGTTTGTTTTGGTGAAGAAGAAAAGGAAGAGGAAAATGAATTTAAATAGAATAAAGTTAATTGAATTGTTGTTTTAATTTTTTGGATGGATGAAAGTTTTTGAAGAATTGGAATCTTTTTGTAAATTTTGATGTCACCATGTTTACTTCTTTTGGTCACCCTTTTCCATTGATGTCAAAGGGAGAGAGATTGGAGTTGGAGAGTTTTTGGAAGTTGGGAGAGATTGGAGGAAGGACATTTTTTTTTGGCACATGTTGCCATTAATGACAAAAGGGGAGATTGTTGGAAGAACGAAGAAGAATGACTATCTCTATAGCTTTGTGTTGTCATTGATGTCACCATGTTGTGACTATAAGTCTAAGTCAGTGCCTGCCCCGGTATTCAAACTACACTCTCCAGTATTCTAGTCCACATTCATCCGCAGTTGACAGTTACTGCTTGCGGTTTTGGAAAATTATTTATGGTTGTTGAAGGCATGCATGTTTAGAATAGTATGTGCTCTGGTGCTCATATGACGTAGTGGCATTATTTTGTTGGTTGCTTTTTGCATTAAATTCTATTCCTGGATGGCTTCTTGGGTTAATTGTGATATGGTGGATTAATTTTGCTATGCGGATGTATGTGTGACCTATCTTAGGTCTATGCCGACATGATGTAGCGTGCTGGATGTTTGAATTGCCTTTTGGAAATATTTTGTGAATACTTGGAGCCGACACTTAGTATTTTTGGTAAATATGAAGTGCATCTAATTAGGCTGACCTAATTGATGCTTGCAGATGAATCAAGTATATATATTGCACAGGGTTGAAGATTAAATGTGTGATTAAAGAGGCAACAATAAATGCAAAAGTGACCAAAAATAATGAAGTGTGTTAAGTCAGTGTATTGAGCATCACCATAACTGTATCAACACTTGTTAGGTATATTATTCTCAATTCATTTTGGCTATGAAGCCTTATTTTTTTTGTAAATCCTTTTTGTAAGCAGCGAGCCTCCCTGTAATTAGTGAGATTTTGTATCTTGACAGTGAGTCCTTTTAGGGAAGTGAGCCCTTGGTAGTGAGCCTTATATATTCAGTTCTAGAACTACTTTATATTGTGAGTTAATCCTCACCATGGTTTTTCCCTCCTTGGGTTTTCCATATAAAATCTGGTGTTCAGTGTGTTATTTTAATTTCTATTTTTTGTATCTCATGCTCATGCTTAATAACAAAATACTGTGATTGTGGAATTGATATGTGTTGGAGTTTTAAGTTGGAATTTTGTGACAATTGATTTGCCCCCCTCTCAGTTGTCCTGCATGTTTTAACATGATACTCATATACATTGTAAATGGAAAATAATGTAAGGAATGTTCAAAGGGATTTTGCTTAGTTCGTGCAAGGTCTCATCTTAGGGGACATTGTGCTTAATGTCTCCAAGAGAGGATGTGTCAAAGAAGTATCACACTCTTTTAGGGAATCAAGCCCAATGACACCACCAAGAAGAGGATGCATTGGAAGAAGAAAGAAATTGCATAATGAAATGTGAGTGGTAATGTATGCCCACACTTTAAAGCAGTTACGAACACCAGTACTATGAGAAATTGTTTTAAAGTAGAATGAGACATGAGAGCTTACGCGGAAAGCCCTATGCCAAGTCATATGTTTCTGATAAGCTACGTCATGGAAAAGATAGTATGTCACGTGCGAGCCAACTTAAGGAATGGCCTCCACATCCCAAGCTTTCTCTTATATGTTCATGAAAGGTTAACGACTAGCCAAAAGAGGTAATGACAAGTGACATATGAGGAAAAGGCTGCATAACCCCTTGCCCCCACTTAGTGCAGGACAAGGGTGGGCCGAAATGATTAATGAAATGCATGCTAGAGTGAAAATTAGTATCAATTAGAGGAATGAGATGCCCCCACATATGGAAGAACACCAAATTCCTTAAGATGTTGGATGTTATGATTCAAGTCCTTACATTCATTAGTGGAATGACCATGAACTCTATGATACCTGCGCAAAATGAAGGTTTGCAATAGAATTTCTTTCGAGTTCTTGGAGGAAGAGTGATCAAGTGATCTTGGAGAATTCTCGACAAGATACCTTCTTGATCTATGGTAGAAGGTGGTCCTGTAGTTTGTGACAAAGATACCCCTTGCTTAGTATTAGTTGTCATACCAATGCAAGATTCTTTAGATTGTGAAATTTTGTTATGCCCATTATAGGACTATGTAAAATCTAATGAATTCAAATAATTAACATTTTGCAAGATGACATTGACATTAAGCGAAGGTGTAGTTGTTTGTTTGATTGTTTCCAAAGGAGAATGATTAAGACCACTAGTGTCAATTAGTTCAACATGTTGTATAGTTAAAGTTAGTTTAGATGAATTATTTGTGATATTATTGATGTTGAATGAAGGCTTGGTTATTTCTATCAAAGGACAATAACCAAGACCATGAGTTGTTTGTCATGTGATAGGATTGATAGGGTTGCAAATACCTTGTTTTTTAGCACCACATCCTTTTCCACTATATCCAAGTTGTTTCATAAGATCATAACCACATCCATAAAGCCCTTTCATTGCTTTTGGATTGGGTGGTGGTTGGTGATAAGCATCGTCAAATTTTGTTGTGTAATTTGCTTTGTTAGTTAAAGTGGTTGAGGTGGATGCTTTCGAAAGGTTGTTCGAATTTCGTGTTGACATTATTGTTGTTTCTTTTCCCTTATTTGAATCTTTGTTGATGATTTTGTATTCTCCCATGAATTCATGTTCAAAATCCAAGGAACCCCAATCATCTTCTAATAGCTTGGTAACTTGTTCAATATGTTCTTTTTATTTTTGTTGTGTGGGTTCCACTTGTGTGGTTGGTGTTAATGTGTTCAAGGGGTTATCTTTGGTTTTCTCAAGTTGCAAGACACTATAAGGCTCATGATGAATTTCGAGTGTGAAATTTTTTTTGTTGTAGATGTATTTAATTTTTTGATGAAGAGTGGAAGGCACACCATTCATTGCATGAATCCACAACTTTCCTAGAAGAAGGTTATAAGAAAGATCATGAGGCATAACCTAGATTGGTGTGTTCAATGTAACTTCTCCGATTGTAATAGGTAAGTGATCAAACTAAGTGGTATCTTTTCTACATTTTCAAAGCCCTTAATAGATTAAAGAATCAGGTTGAATTTGTGAGTGATCCACATGAAGCCTATGCAAGAGGTTTACACTACACACATTAAGGGCTGAGCCATTGTCAATAAGGGTTCACTTTATCCCTATCCAATTGTATTGAATAATGATTATGAAAGCTTCATTTTTTTTTACACTTCCAAAGGGGGGAGTTCACTTTGGTGGAAAACAATGTCAACATGTATTCCTTGGATCATGGCTACGATGTAAGTTGGTTGTGCATTAGAAGGGATAGGAACTTGTTGCAAGGCTACTTGGATCATGTTGTGATAGTGAGGGGAGGCGTGAATAAGGTCCCACAATGATATTTTAGCATGAGTATTCTTAAGTTTCTTGAAAAGATCATACTCCTTTCGACCTGGCAAGAAAGGGTTAGGTAGGATAGGATTAGGAAAAGGTAAGGGTGTTGGGGTTGGTTGTGGTGGTTCTTAGATTGTTTCAAGTGTTATATGTATGAGAAACAATATTATGACTAGTTGCTGCGATACATTATTCTTAGGTGGGTAAAGATTAAACTCGGGTTTAGGTGGAGGTGGAGGTTTATGTGATAGTGGGTAAAGGATGAATTCAAGTTGGTTTTGAGTTTGTTGTTTGTGTGAAGGTGGGTAGAGAATTAGAGGGTTCTTAGGATGTCCCATGGGGTATTGAATGGATGCTTGCGTATTCATAACCTCAACAGTCTTGGTGTGATGTTCTTCTAATAAAAGGAAATCTATAATCACCATTTGATCTAAGGAAGACACATTACTATTTCCTAGTACCATGATATTCTCCCTAGAAGGAGAGTTTTTAGGAGAACTACAAATCAAATGTTCTTGAAATTCAAGGATTGGTTCTTCTAAAATGACTTCATTGCAAATAGGGGAATGATCAATGGTTCAATTTTGTTGCTCAATAAGAGTTTTACTAGGTGAAGGGGGGAAACTAAGATACTCATGACCTTCATCGATTGGGTTTTCTAACATCAAAGTATCTTCTTCATAACTAAGAGAGATACTAGGAGAAGAACGAATGTTATTGTCATGATTACCTATGGTTGTGATGTCTTTTTAATCAATGTTTTGTTTACTAAGAGAGGTAAGAGGATAGAAACAACTAGGATTCTCAAAACTCTCATTAATTTATTCTTCTACCGAAATATCTTCTTTGCCAATAGGAGGGATACTAGGAGAAGAACAAATATGATAGTTAGGAATGTCCAAGGTTGTATTCTCTTTCACGAAAACACTCTCATAGGGAGGGGATTGGAAAGTTTTCTTAACATGTCTAAATATGAAAGGTACTAACATTGTCTGAACAAAAATGAAAAGAACTTGTAACCATTTCATGCAATGTTTCAACAATGTAAACAATGTAGATCCAAAGATGCAAAACATTTTTATCCAATATATGAAAAGTTTTAAAAATGCAAACAATGTATATGCAAGAATGAAAAGCACTTTTGTCAAATTTATGCAAAGTTTTATGAATAGAAACATTATGTATGCAAAAGTGAAAAGTACTTTTTTCCATGTTATGCAAAATTTAAAAAATGTGAGCATTTTCAGATCTAAGGATGTTTGTAATTGAAATGATTTCAAAAATGACTACCCTAAATTGATGGTTTTGAGCTAGATGCATAAAACAAATGTTCCTGAAACTTTCCAGAATTATAGTATATGATACAAGGAGGCTTAGGAAGCACAAAAAATAACTTTCTGATGCTATAACAGATAGTTAAAAATATGAATTGGGACTGATTCACCTAGAATGGCGAATGAGTCTTAGTAGGGGTTTTTTTTCAAAATTTTCAAAAATTTTCAATTGGTTTTGATGTTTTCTGTGTTGGATGGTTTGAAGACTAAATGAAAATAAAAATTTCAGGTGTTTTTCAATGATTTGAGAGACAAAAATTCAAACTATATGCACTTGGAATAATGTAAAAATTTGAAACCCTAGAATGCCAATTAACCAATGAAACATGCAATGCAAAGTTAATGCAAGAAAATCTGGGAAATGAAGGACTCTAAATCAGAAAAGAAGGTATTCTAAAAGTAGGTTCACCAAAATGATATTCTTAAGTTGCTTGGAAAGATCATCCTCCTTTTGACTTGGCAAGAAAAGGTTAGGTAGGATAGGATTAGGAAAAGGTAAGGGTGTCAGGGTTGGTTGTGGTGGTTCTGGATTGTTTCAAGTGTTATAATATGAGCAACGTTATTATGACTCGGTTGCTGCGATACATTATTCTTTGGTGGGTAAAGAGTAAACTCAGGTTTATGTGGAGGTGGAGGTTTATGTGACAGTGGGTAAAGGATGAATTCGGGTTGGTTTTGAGTTTGTTGTTTGTGTGAAGGTGGGTAGAGAGTTAGAGGGTTCTTAGGATGTTCCACAGGGTATTGAATGGACACTTGCATATTCATAACCTCAACAGTCCTGGTGTGATGTTCTTCTAATAAATGGAAATCTATAATCATTGTTTGATCTAAGGAAGACACATTACTATTTTCTAGCACCATGATATTCTCCCTAGAAGGAGAGTTTTTAGGAGAACTACAAATCAAATGACTCTTGAAATTCAAGGATTGGTTCTTCTAAAATGACTTCATTGCAAATAGGGGAATGATCAATGGTTCAATTTTGTTGCTCAATAAGAGTTTTACTAGGTGAAGGGGGGAAACTAAGATACTCATGACCTTCATCGATTGGGTTTTCTAACATCAAAGTATCTTCTTCATAACTAAGAGAGATACTAGGAGAAGAACGAATGTTATTGTCATGATTACCTATGGTTGTGTTGTCTTGTTCATCAATGTTTTGTTTACTAAGAGAGGTAAGAGGATAGAAACAACTAGGATTCTCAAAACTCTTATTAATTGATTCTTCTATTGAAATATCTTCTTCGCCAATAGGAGAGATATTAGGAGAAGAACAAATATGATAGTTAGGAATGTCCAAGGTTGTATTCTCTTTCACGAAAACACTCTCATTGGGAGGGGATTGGAAAATTTTCTTAACATGTCTAAATATGCAAGGTACAAACATTGTTTGAACAAAAATGAAAAGAATTTTTAACCATTTCATGCAATGTTTCAACAATGTAAACAATGTAGATCCAAAGATGCAAAACATTTTTATATGGACAATATATATGCAATGTTTTAAAAATGCAAATAATGTATATGCAAGAATGAAAAACACTTTTGTCAAACTTATGCAATGTTTTATGAATAGAAACATTGTGTATGCAAAAGTGAAAAGTACTTTTATCCATGTTATGCAAAATTTAAAAAATGTGAGCATTTTCAGATCTAAGGATGTTTGTAATTGAAATGATTTCAAAAATGACTACCCTAAATTGATGGTTTTGAGCTAGATGCATACAACAAATGTTCCCAAAACTTTCGAGACTTATAGTATATGATACTAGGAGGCTTAGGAAGCACATAAATGAGCTTTCTAATGCTGTAAAAGACAGTTAAAAATCTGAATTGGGACTGATTCGCCTAGAATGGTGAATGAGTCCTAGTAGGGTTTTTTTTCAAAAATTTCAAAAATTTTCAATTGGTTTTGATGTTGTCTGTGTTGGATGGTTTGAATACTAAATGAAAATACAAATTTCAGGTGTTTTTCAATGATTTGAGAGACAAAAATGCAAACTATATGCACTTGGAATAATGTAAAAAATTGAAACCCTAGAATGCCAATTAACCAATGAAACATGCAATGCAAAGTTAATGCAAGAAAATCTAGGAAATGAAGGACTCTAAATCAAAAAAGAAGGTATTCTAAAATCAGGTTCACCAAAATGAACCATCAATTTTTGTGGTTTAGGATGCTATGACTCTCTTGCTCTATTAGGGTTTTTCACCTAAAGGAGAGAGATAGACCCCACACAAAATCTAGGTGTTTCACTCAAAATAATGCAAGTATACTGGAATTATGAATGAAATGTGCCTATATGAGATGATATAAATGCATAAACTAATGAAAGATATTGATTATTGAATGAAAACTAAAGAAATGCAAGTTGTTTGAAAACACATTATGATATGAAAAAACACCTAAAAATGAAAGCAAACTATAAAGAAAATGGATGAAACTGAAGAGGTGTGCCTAAGATCTTGTTGGAGATTGGAAATAACATTTGAAATGCTGCTGATGTGAAAATTTTGGCCTACTGGGACTCATTTGCCATTCTAGGTGAATTAGTCCTAGATCTGGGAAACTGTTCTAGAGCCCGTTTCAGACAAATGGGTATCCAAAACTACATAAAACCAAAATCAGGCCTGACAGTGGGACTCATTCACCACTAATGGTGAATGAGTCCAATTTTGAATTTCTAAAGATTCAAAAGTGGAAATGGGAGCCCTTCGTCTGCACCTCGGTTCTTGACATGTGTCCGCCTCCAAAAGTGACTTTTTGTTGATATTTTATCTTAGACAATGAAGAGAAGACTTAAATTTTTTTTCAACTTAATTCTTAATGATTTCCAAGCTTCCAAGATGCCTAAATCTACAAACACACAAGAAGAGAAAGAGAAATGTTGAATGTTAGGGCATGGGGGTTTGCCTTGGTCAAGCCCCTTTGTAGGTAATTAAACCAATATGAAGAAAGAATGTAATGAAGCATGCAATAATGGAGTTAATACCTTGCCATGAAGTTAGATCTTGAATTTCTAGAGAAAAACATGAAGAATCTGGCATTGAATGTCTTAGGAAGCTATCTTCATGACTTGGAATGATAAAACCCTAGCTTGCTTGACTTGAAGTGGAAGACAAATGATGAATAAGTTGTGAATGAGTTAAGATATGTAAATTAGGGTTTAGAGACTATATTTATGGGCATTCCACCTTATTTACCCATTAATTGGATCCCTAAGGCTGACATGAAAGAATAATAAACTTTAATTCTAGTTTTTCCTGTTCAAAACTCAAAAATAGCCCAAATGGGACTAATTCACCACCTTGGGTGAATTAGTCCCACTTGATAGGTAAGAATTCACAAAAAATGGTGGATTAGTGCTAGAGGGGCCCATTTTCCAGCTGGGTTGTTGGGGAATGAGGAATTCTGGTTCTTATGTTGATTTCATCAGGTATTTGATCAAATTATGCCTTGAGATGCACAATATGGTGTAATAGGGGTCTACTAATGATGATGTGAAGGAAAATTAGGGTTTGGGACACATAATTCAATGTGAAAGTGTGATTAAATACACTTTACAACACTAAAATGAGGTCCACATAGCCTAGAAAGGAACAACATCCAATGTGAGTGTGTAAGACACATTATAACATTAATTTTATTTTACAAGCCTTCTAGATTGATGTGAAAATGTAATTAAATATATTTTACATTGTTGAATTAAGGGAAAATGGGCTCAGTAGGTCTAGAAAGGTGTGAAAGTCTTTACAACACTTTACAACACCTTCACAAGAAATCATTAGATGCATTTACAAGGGTCCAAGACCTAATATGGACATGTAAAAAACTTCGCAACACTAAATCAAGGCCTCATTAAGTCCAATTTATCATGAATTATTCCCAAAATCAAGGAAGTTGCCTTTTTTCTATGGTACACATAAGAACAAGGTTCAAAGAGTCTTAGTAGACGAAGGTTCTAGTATAAACATTTGCACCCTTCAGTTGGTCAAGAACTTGGGTTATTCAGAGGATGTTATTGATAATAAGAGTACAACCATAAGGTCATATGACAATCAAGAAAGAGTATTGCAAGGCATCATCATGTTTCCTATCCAAGTGGGGCCCGTCATTATGGAGACCACATGCTGAGTGTTGGATCATAATCTCCCCTACAACATATTTCTTGGTCATCCATGGATTCATGCCATGCAAGCTGTAGCTTCCACCTATCACCAATGTTTCAAGTTTCCTTCTGAGGATAAAGAAGTTACTATCCATGGAGATCTTGAGCCTTTCTACTATTGCAAGAACCTTGAGGCTAAGTTCTACAAGATCCCCCAGATACCAAAGAATGATGAAGGCCCTACATCCTCATCCTCTTTTGCTGACCCATCTTCCCTTGCATCCATCTTAGAATCTAAAACACCCATTGTGTAGAACATACCTGATATCAAGACAGTAATCAAGGATAATGGTTGTGGAGATGATAATCTAAATAAGGAAACTTTTGTGTTGGGTGAGTTAGCTCTTTTCCCTAAATCTCATGGGAAACCCACACCTATCAACAAAGTGATTAAAAAATTAAAGCTTGAATCTACCACCTTCACCAAGTGGGGGGACTATAACAAAGAGGATGCTAATGAGGAAGATGTATCTGAATTTCTCTATTAGGAAAACCTACCCATGCCCGTTCTTCCCAAAGGTATAAAGTTAATGATGGGATGGGGGTACAACAAAAATGAAAAGATGGGACAAAATGATAATGGTTTGCTAGAACCCATCATTCTTGAGAGATTCCCAAAGAATCTTGGCTTAGGATGTACTACTATCAAGGTGACCATTCTTGGAAAAAGGTACTTATGCTAAATGGGCCGAGGCTTCCTCTTGGCTAAAGAAATCATGTGATACTACCCTAGATGATTTCCCCCTTGACGTCGCCGATCTACTTGAGGATAACTCTCTCTTTATGATATCCACAACATCTTTCACCCCAAGTGGCCAAACCACTAAATTAAGCCTAGTATACCATCAACTCATTGACTAGGACCAACGAGGACCACCGATTCTAGATATATTAAAAAATGATGAAGCAATCTTAGAATTCATGGGACTCCATGACGACTTACCTTGTGGGAATCAAAAATAAGGATTTGATATAGAGCTAGACACATAGGCATAGTATGGGGAGATGATTGAATCCTCCAGTCGCAAAATTGATGATATGAGAATAACATGCAAATATTTAAGTGAAAACCACACCCTAGCACTTTCAGATCCTAAAATAGTAAAAAGAAAGGACGTATACAAAAGTGAAAACCTCTCTGAGGCACCCAATGATGAGGGATTAAATCTCCCCCCTAGTGCAATGCATCCAAAAAAAAATAGCAATACTAGCAGAGAAGGCTGCCCTAATGAATGTAGGCACCGAAGAAGCACCCAAGATAACCTTTTATGCCGAATCATTTCTAGATGGAGAACAAAAAAAAGTAGTAGCATTTCTAAAAGAGAGAAGAGAAAACTTCACATGGTCATACACAGATATGCCGAGGCTCAATACTGAAGTGGTAACACATCCTTAGAAGTCTATCCTAAATCCAAACTAGTGAAATAGAAATTGAGAAAGATGCACCCTCAAATTGCACTCCTGGTTAAGTTAGAGCTACATAGGCTTCTTGATGTCAGATTTATTTGACTGATTGACTATCCTGAGTGGGATTCCAACCTAGTACCAGTCTCCAAACCCATTGGGGGCATCAAAATATGCACATATTCACATATTTTAGGGATTTGAACAAAGCATGTCCAAAGGACGATTTCCCTCTTCCCAACATTGACATCATTATCGATTTAACAATAGGAAATGAAATGCTATCACTCATGGATGGATTTTTAGGCTATAACCAAATCATAATCACCAAGGAGAATCAACATAAAATTGCATTCACTTGTCCATGGGGAACACATTGTTGGAACAAAGAACACGGGAGCAACCTATCAAAGGGCGATGACCCTAATATTTCATGATATGATCCATAAAATAGTTGAAGATTATGTGGATGATATTTTGGCCAAATAAAAATCAAGGAGTACATAGAGGTATTGAGACCTATCTTCGATAGGCTCAAAGAATATAAAGTATGGTTGAATCCAAAAAAGTGTGTCTTTAGGGTTACATTAGGGAAGCTTCTTGGCTATATCACGTCACAAAGAGGGATAGAGATAGATCCAACAAAGGTGAAAGAAATCTTAGAAATGGATCCGCAAAAAAAATTGAAACAAATGAGAGGGCTACAAGGAAGGTTGCAATCCATTAGGAGGTTCATAGCACAATTATCAGACAAGATCCACCCTTTCTCACATCTTCTCCATAAAGGAATAACTTATAAGTGGGATGAGCAATGTAATAAATCCTTTCAACAGATCAAGGACTACCTATTGTCACCTCCAATTCTCATGCCATTGATACCAAACAAACCATTGATCTTATACATTTTAGCTTCATTAGCAGCACTAGGTGTTCTTCTAGCCCAACACAATGAAACAGGAAAGGAACGAGCCATCTATTACATCATGACCTTAGTAGGGTATGACATGAATTATTCATCCATTGAGAAGGAATGCTTAGCAGTGGTATTTGCTTCACAAAAATTTAGACATGTTACATGCTTTCACACCAAATCAAGCTTATTGCAAAGATTGACCCATTGAAATATCTCTTATCTAAAGCAACTCTCACTAGGAAAATGGCCAAATGGGTAATGATCATGACTGAGTTTGATATAGAGTATGTGAAGCACAAGGATATCAAAGGATAAGTTATTGTAGACCAACTAGTTGAAGCACCCATTTATGCGGAGAATCCTTTGGTATCTGAGTTTCCTAATGAATTGGTCTTCCTTCTTAACATAGCAGATCAATGGAAATTATACTTTGATGAATCGTGTACCCAACATGGATCAGGAGTAGACATTCTCTTTATCACCCCTCAACGTGATTGTATTCTAAAGTCAGATTGGATACCATTTCCATGTACCAATAATATTGTTGAGTATGAAGCCCTAATAATAGGTCTAAGGGCAGTAGTCTAATGGTAGATACAAGAGTTAAAAGTCTATGGAGACTCATGACTGATTGTTAACCAAGTCAATGACAACTACCAAACCAAGGATGATAAATTCACTCCTTATAAGAAGATGGTAGAAATTTTGAAGGACTTCTTCATTGATGTAATTTCTAAGTAGATATCTCATGTGAACAATTGAGAAACAAATGCCATGGTGACAATTGGGTCTTTAATAGACATGCCACACAATGTCCTTCAATGTGAATTCTTGGTAGAATAACTTCTCATACCGAATTTCAAAATTCTTGAATCTAAATTCGTGTGTGTAATCGTTGGTCCTAGTTCCCCTTAGTATCATGATATATTCACCTATCTTAGCAGAGGTGCTCTATATCACCTCCAACCTTAAGAATACCTTTATTAAAAAGGCATCCCGATTCATCATCTTAGGTGATACCTTATATCGTAGAAGCATTGAGGAGACATTAATACAATGTCTCAACCAAGAGGAAGCCTTGACTGCCTTAACAAAAGTACATGAAGGCGTTTATGGTTCCCATTCTAGTGGAATAACCTTATCTAGAAACTATTGAGGACGAGGTTTTACTAGCCAACCATGGAAAGAGAATCTCATTAGTATGTGCAAAAGTGTGTCCAGTGTTAACAACATGGAGATATTATCCATGCTTCAACTCAGGGGTTACAACCAATGGTCACACCTTGGCATTTCTTGCAGTGGGGGCTTGACCTCAAAGGAAAGATTAATCCCACCTCATCTAATGGCCATTAATTCATTACTACAACCACTGAGTACTTTACCAAGTGGATCGAAGCCATTCCTATGACTTACATAATGGGGAAGCAAATCTCCAAGTTTATCCTGAATTACCTTATACTTCACTATGGTGTTCTGCAAGCCCTTATCTCAGATAACAAAACACCCTTCAAGAATCAGGATGTAAGAGAGGTATGCCAATGATTTAACATCCAACATTGGTTCTCTACCTCATATTACCCAAAGGGAAATAGTCAAGTTGAGGATACAAACAAGACCATTCTAAAAATCCTAAAGAAGAAAATGAATGAAGCTAGCTGTGACTGACATCTACAATTAAATCCCACCCTCTAGGCTTATAGAACCAGTATCTGCATTCCTATAGGTGCAACCCCTTTCTCCTTTGTCTATGGATTAGAAGCCATCCTACCTATTGAGATCGAGCTTCCCTCACTGCGAGTATCACTATAAAATTTGATCATTGATGAAGAATGTAGAGTATCTAAGATGAATGAGTTAGAATTCTTGGATGAGTGTTGTCTTGATGCCCTAAATCATTTGCAAGCTTACCAAAACTAACTGAAAAGGAGTTACAACAATAAGATCAAGAGTTGATCTTTCCAGGTAGGGGATCTTGTCCTCAAGCAGAATCAAAAGTGTTCCAGATTAGGATAGTAAAGGAAAGTTTGAGCCCAATTGTTTAGGCCCATTTATTGTCAAGGAAGCTATAGATCAGGATAATGCAAACTATCAATGCCTGAAGGTGAACCCTTGCAAGAGCCAATCAATAGTCTCCATCTCAAAAAGTTTTATGCCTAGACTTGAAGGGTGTAAATATGAAAAAAAATAAATTAAAAAAAATGATAAAAATACAAAAAATAAGTAAAAGGATTGAAAACAGTAAAGAAAAAAATCATCCTCTAGCGAAAACCACTTCAGTGGAACTTTGGGCAAGTACCTTGGTGAAAACATGGAAAACAGGCACCTCACAAAAATAAGCACCTCCATCTTTGGCTCTTTAGCTTATCATGATTTGTATCCATCTAACACATCACATCATTCATCCTAGTTATTCCATCACCCATCCGTGTCCATGTCATAGATTGATATTGTAAGGTTTCCTATTCTCCTGTAGTACTACTTGGCACATTCCTAAGGTCAGCTTGTCCTGCCTATATTGAGGTAGTCTATCACATCACGTTGGGGGAAATTTGTTATACGTCAGATTGGGTTCCTGCATATCTTAAGGTTATTTGAAATCTCATAAAAAATTCCACAAACATTCATAAAACATCATCAAAATCCAAAAACACTTACAAAATAAAAAATCCAAAACTATCAAAATCCTATACAACCAAAAATCCAAAAAATTTTGAAAAGTTGTAAAGTCAAAATCCAAAACATCCAAAATCACATCAAAATCCCTAAATAGGTCAAAACATCAAAAATCAAATAAAAAAAATTTCCTTGTTAAACTACGTTGTCTCTAAGCTTGAACATAGGAAAGGCCACCATTGATGTGCCCTCAAGACACTTTAGATTAGGAGTCCATCATAATAAACTAACAGTCCATCAATTGTCCATATCTCATCAACAATAAGTCAAGCCAGTCTAACTATGTGGTCTCTGCGTGTATAATGTAGGAAAGGCTCATCTTTGATAATCCTCTGAGGCCCCTAGGATAGTCTTTCAGGTTAGGTTCTTGGCCAAAACTTGAAAAAACCCAAAACATTTGAAAAATAAAAAATAAAAAAAAATAAAAAACTCAGAAAAACCAATACATTTGAAAACTTAGAGAAAACTCTATAAAAACCCTCAAAATATCGAAAACCAAAACATTCACATAAACATTCAAAAAGACCAAAAACAAGTTCCTCAAACATTTTCAAAATACTAAAAACATTGAAATATTCCAAAAAATCCCAAAACCATCCATCCCATTTTTCTTTCACCTATAACAAACCTTCATCCATAATGAATAAAATTGTCATCTTCAAACTTTGGTAAAAAAAATAGAAAATCAAGTGTCGCAAGTCATAAAGTGAGAACCTAAAAGTCAAAATCTAAAGTCTAGATCATAGGTAAATGAGTCAGTGGAGTTTGTATCAATGACCTATCACACACTTAGTCTTCATCAAAACATCTGATAAACATGTCCTAGGATGCATCCTTCCTACAATGGTCTTCAACATTAGAAATCACCTTAGCTATGTTAAGTTGGCAAGAGATATAGATAACATTGGCTGTTTTTTGTTGATATTTTCTTATTATTTATCTTATTGACCCATTATGAGAACCTCTCGATGATGTCTCAATGATTTAGAGAGAAAGGAATGGGGTATCGATCATTATCTTTCATTTGCTATGCTTGTGGGTATTCTTGTAAAATAATCTTGGTGCATACTTTCTTAGTTGTGTGTAGGGAGGTTGTTTGGAGTAGATTGTTGACTATTGCATATGCTCTGGTTTGATATATTCTAAAATTCTCAACTACATTCCAACGATGTTTCTATATGTCAAGGTGTGAACAAGGATTATCCTATTTGTTTGTAGAGTCAAAGTCCATCACATTAGATACAATGCCATCCTAATTTCAATACCTTGATACATCGTGTCTATGTGTTATATCAAACATAAGGAATGAAAGAGAGTCCCAATCCCAGATATGAGCAAATCATCCATCACATCACCATAATCTAATAAAGTCTCAGTGGATCATGGACATATTGGACTTCTAAATCAATCTCAAAGTCAATGGTCAATTCATTCATTTTTTTTTCTATCTTCCTCCATGCTAACATGGTATCATGACAGTAAACCAAAAATCATCAACACATCCATCCTTCATCCACAAATCATTAGCATACATCCATCCTACATAATCATAACATAATCATATCGTATCATCTGCATATCATAAAGAATGACATCATCATATGGTGAACCTAAAAAAGAAAAGAACGTATATCCATCTCATAACATGTCATAGAAAGATATTGAAAAAGAAGATAAAATATCCATTGCATTGTATACATATCATAACATCACATCATAGATCATTGCATATCACATATAAGGATAAATAAAAAAGTGCATCCATAAAGTATTTATATTTGTATCCATTGCATCCATACATAAATCATAACACATGAAATAAATACATCACATCACATATCATAAATGCATCACATCATAAATTTGCATCGGGCCATCTCATATATATCAAAAAACAACTGTCATGATAGAAATATTAGATTAAATGTGTGTAGCTGTCATTAAAAGTACATATACAAGAGGCTATCAAAAATGAGCCAATGAATGTATACATGTATAAAAATTAGGCTATATATAAAAAATGTGTCTACAAAATTAGGGTTGGGTCTATTCCCTATTGCCTCGATCTACGTGATGTCCCTCATCCCTGAGCTATCTCATAGAGGGATGACCACCTGATGCACTCGACTGCACTTTGCTCCTATGATCAAAATCAAGCTATCAATGGTGTGGAGGTACATCTCTATAATATAGTGTCCTATAATATGACACTTCCTCTCTCACCTTCTCATAAAGGTGAGATGCGATTGTTTGGCCCACTTGTCCCTACTACTGCTGTGCCTGCTGCTGGGCCACCACCTCTAACTATTGCATCCTACCCATCTCCTGGGCCAACTATACATTAGACGTCTGCTGCAACTATCTCTCATGGTCCCTCCTAGTAGTAAGTGCCAAAATCTGTTGGTGGGCTTGATCCCACTCACCCGTGATGATCTACAGCTGCTGGCAAGCCTGGTCCCACTCTTGTGTCAAAGTTTGAGTCAACACATCTTAGGGATCTAGCCTAGTGGTGGCCCTTATGGTGGCTACTGCAGTAGTGGTCCCTGTGGTGGCTACTATGGGATCTATCCCCACTAGATATCATTTTCCATCTTGTCCACCTTAGCCTCTTCCCTGTCCCATAGACTGGTCTTGATGAACCTGGTCCCGCTGACCTTGTCCTCGACCTTGACTTTCTCCCCTCCCTCTCGGCCTCCCTCGAGGAGGTAAACTTGTTGGATGTGTAAGACATGGAGGGGGTACAAACCAAGCATCATATGTCAGATTAAGTTCTAGGAATTTTCTTGCCCCTGATCATAAACCCACAGTATAGCCACCAACTTTCAAAACTCATCAATGGTTACTTGGGGCTCAACTTGCAGACCCCATGTCACCTCCCTAGCTATTTGGGCATAAATAGTTGTATATGCATCATTTGGCCTATCCTAAACCTTGCCAAACTGCCTAGCTAGCCTGTTTGGAAGGTAGCGCTCTATCATTGTGTGCTCCCAACCTTGCATATGCCAAGCCTATTGAGCATAAAAGAGCTGTTGGTGGTCATTATACCAAGCAAACATCTGTAACCACAACCACCATCTAAAAAGTGTCATATTGTCAATAAATCAATGCCATTAAGGGAACCCAAGCTGCCCTATATGCTGTAATGTGATGGACCCCCTATATCTGAAGACCATGGCTCATTTGGGTCCACATCTTCCATATGTACTATTGGTTAAAGCATAGCTATATGGTCCCAGGCCTAGATGTGTAGTAATGTGACTCCTATGTCGATCCCTCTTCCAATACAATAGATGAACTGGTACATATCATGGTAGAGCGAGGCCAACATTACTGGCCCCCATGAAAATAGTTTCCTCCTATATATCATGTGATGCCATGCCAATCCCCAACCAGGACTGAATCCTTTGCCTCACCGATTTGGAGCCACAATCCCTGAAATCAATCCATCGACTATTTGAATATCGGCAAGAACCCTCTATACATCTTGAGATTGATTTGTGAGTTCACTAAGACAAAAGTGTCTTGATGAAGAACCTCATGACAAGCATCATACCACACATTAGTATCATAGATCACGTGATCTACATAAATCTACAACCGTAGTATCCTCCAAAAATCCTCGAAGGTAACTATTGCCTCACTAGTCAGGAAGTGAAATGATGAGGTCTCGCTATGCCATTGTTCGCATAATGTTGTCATCATTGCTAAATGCATTCTCACTATATGGGAATATATGTGATAAACCAAATCCTGATCTCACTGAGGTACTCCTATCAAATCTCATCTAAATCATCCAACGTTGCAAGTAAATTGGGTTGATGCTTGCACAACATCAGGGGTTGGACAACCTCCTATATCCACAAAGTGTACGACATCAAAATTTGGCTAAAATTGACTAAGTTTGAAAGCTTTCACCCCTAACTAACAATGGCATCATTGTTTACAATTGCGTTGCTACAATTAAATTGCTAAACAGTGTCACCCAATTTTAAATCCAAGTAAGTGTCGCTATATGGAAAGGTGGGTCTGAAATCAAATTCCAAATCCAAAGAAGCGTCGCCAAGTGCATTCACATTGCTTTAGACAATTTGAAACCCTAATTCTAAATCAAGAGAAGCATCGCCATTTACAGTGGCATTGCTAAAAGTGACAAAAGCGTCATTGAAATTTTAAAAAGCATCACAATATAACAACGCCAACCTTGACCTAATTTCAATGCCTACTAAATGCATAAAAAAGTCAAAGTATAGGGAAAGTTTTGAATTACGTACCGATGGTATTGCGCATGGAGGCCGCTGGTACTCTCAAACTCAGTTGGTGATGTGTCATGGGAGCATGCGGTGAGCCATTTCATCTAAGGGTCCTAGCTCAAAAGACACAAAATCTCTATAGTGTGAATGCACAAATGAATTGAAAGTGACACTTTATCATATATTTATGCCTTGAAATTAAGGGTTTTTCCCCTAATGTGAGAGTACAACTAGGGTTTTTCACCTATTTCATCAATTTTTGAACCGTGGGACATATTTTGAGAGGTTTTATTGTTTCTGAGCATGTTTTCGCATCCTAGAGCCTTTTTTTGACCCTTGAATCAATATTTCATCTTTGTCGAGAGATCAACCCAAAATTCAAAATTTCCACTCGATCTCTCGAGGGGGCAGGGTACCAGCTTAATTCCTTTCATGGGGTAATAGTGGGGCATCCAAAAATGAGGAATTTATTTTAAAGTTTTGATCTGAGCAACAGTTTTAATCTAAAAAAGCGTCAATCTTTGAACCAACGTAACAGGTACCTTGCTTCAAAGAGGGGAAAAATGTAGACACTTAAAAATTTCCCAAATGATACTACACACTTAAATCTGATATATTAACATCGTTTCATCTTGAAACCCATCTTCTTTTCACTTGTTTGATTAAATTAAGCCTAGTTATCTAATTAAATGCTTCATTTTCATCTATTAATCTAATTAATCTAATTAGGTTAATTCCTACCCTCTCACACTAACATTTCATCTAGCTTAATCGAATCATGCAAATTATTTAATTTAAACCTTGTTTCCTCTCATTTTAGTAAATTATCTTTATTATTAATTAAATGTCATTTTGAACTCCCTTTTCATTAAATAAATTAATAATTTAATGAATATCATATTATTCTCAATCTTGCACATTGAAATTTAATTTTAATTACTAAATTGCTAGTTTATGCTCCAATCCACTTGCATAGAGAATATTCCAAAGGAATATTCTCCTATTTGGCTCCAAAAAGGAATGATTTCTTTCAAACAAACTTTGTAACAAAATTTCAAAGTTGTTACAAAGTGTGTTTGTTTGAGTCATTCTTATCCCTTGATCTTTCCTTGATCCATGTGATCTTTGATTCTCATCCATTGATGAGAATCCTTGATCCATGTTCCCCCCTTCATTCATTATTGACCATTGATTGATCAAATCGATCTCATCCATTGATTCTTCATTTTCTCTCCTATAAATACTTCACTATTTGGAGAGAAATGGATCCACATTTTGATAGAGAAATTATGCTATTGAAATTCATACTCACTTGCATCCACATCGAGCACTGTTTAGCATTTTAGTTTAATATTCATCCATATTTAGCTTAAACATCCATTAATAGATTCTATTTTAGCTTAGTTTGCATATATTTTGGCATAGTTTTTATCCATGGCTTGCATCTTTGAACTTTGTTTCCACATAACATAGATTGCATCCATTTCATCAATAATTTTAGCATCTAGCACTCATCTTTATCATGTTAAACTAGTTTTGCATCCATGCTTCACACACATCTCATCAATTTCATCAGTTTTAATCAATAAAATTGATTAAAACAAGCTCATATTATCCAAGGGATTGGGAAAGGGTTTCCATTCCACATCAATGCGGCACCACTCCCCCAATGGGATAAGATTCGAGGTCTTAGAATAGATTTCCTTTATATTTTCATGTTTTTCATGTTAGTTTAAAATGGTTATTTAGTTTCTTGTTGATTTTGAATATCATGTTGGGATCATGGCTTAGTGGATTAAATATGCTTCAAATCCATGTGGATCTAGTGTATTTATCCTATACTATGATTATGGTCATAGTGAGGAAGCTTGACTATAGTCAGCTTACCTTAGAGTAGATCAAAAATCTTGATCTTGCTGACATCCCTAAGGATATGGAAGGTGAAGATGACATTCTAGATCCTACCTATGAAGAGAATAAGATTGCTGGCACTCCTTTGCTATTGATCTAGTAGTCTCAAAAAGAGATGATTTCCATAAGAGAGAGATTCCAGTATATTCTTGCAAACACTAATGTTTGGTTGTAGGAAAAGGGTATCTAATCGAAGTATTTCAATATAGGATTAGAAGAGGAGGAAACTAAAGGGCTTGTAGGTAAAAAGAAAGGAAAATTAAGGACACAAAAAAAATATGATGCTCCAAGTACTAGTAAGGTACCTAAGCTTATTTTCACAATGAAAGGAGACAAGAGTAAAGAACAAGAAGGGGCATCCACTCAGGGTGAAGAATAAGGAGAGGAAAATACAATTGAAGAAACACAAGAATATACGGTCACTTCGCTGCCTGAGTTTGCACCAGAAGACTCCCCCATCTCTTCCTCTCCTATAACTACTATGTTACCAAGTCACACTCCTCCTTCTGTTACAACCGAATAATATTTTCCTACTATTTCCACCATTTATGTTACACCTATTGTGTCAATTCAGTCAATTCATTCATCGCCAACTAGTGGGTCAATTTTTGAGAGTCCTTATAATAATATTAAAATTTTTTTTGGACCTTTATCTTCTTTTCCTAGTTTTTCTTCACCTATTTTGATGTGTCCACGCAATAATACTTTGAAAAATTCATGTCTAAGTCCTCACATGATGTGTTAAGGTGGAAATTCCACCTGTTGTTTTAACCCAAACTCCACCAATTCTAATCACCACTGTTGTATGTTCAAATCCATCGACACAAACCATTGTGGTAGGTACTGAAGGAGGTTCTTCTAATCTCCCTCCTTGGTTAACATCACAAACAACTAAGAGAAGGAAGGAAGATTTCTCTCTAGACGAATTTGATTTTGGCCAACTGGTTCCAATGAAGACCAAGTCTACAAAGAAGGCCAAAACTCTTTAAAGAGTGTTGGTTGACAAATCAGGTTGTAATTATGCTGAGGTGGCATAACCTCCCCCAGAAAAAATTGTTGAAGAGGTTGATGTGTAAGACTATGCAATCACCAGGATAGAACTAGGTAAACAAACACATGAAGGTGCAAAAGAAGATTTGTAGGAAATAATGGCCTCTTTGATTGAAAAGTATGATAGGGATAAAATCATCAAGGATCAATTGAAGGTCAAGGTAGAATAGCTCACATCTATACTCCGAAAGATAACTCAATCTTTTGAGTCTATTGAACCTATTACCACAAGTGTGGATGATCTTGCAATCCAAAAGGCTGAAAGGAATCATGCACAAGGCAGGGCAATCAGTGAATGGATAGACATGATAATGGCCCAAGGCACATAGTTGTTGAAGTCTTTTGTTGAATTAATCAATAATATGGAGAATGCAAAATTAGAATTGAAACAAATAATTTATGTATTGTCTCAAAATTTGCAATTGATAGAGAAAGATCTTAAAGCTTGGATCAAGTTGAGAGATCTCAAACTAGATGTGTTGGTAGAAAGTAAATTCCAAATAGAAATATATTCATTGAATTTAGGGAATCAATGAATCATAAAAGGGATGTCATCAATGAACTAATCAAAGATTTGCAAGAAGCTCAGGAGATAGGCAATGACATAGAGTTAGATCTCATCACTAAGATTGGTGAGCTTCCTATTAGCAATTTGATTGTCATTGATGTCAAAACGGAGTTTATGGCTAGTAATGATGGTCATTGATGTCAAGTAGTCTCGCTCTGAATGATGAATTTGAAGTGGCAGTGTAAGCCTTGAAGTGTTGAAGAAGTTTGGGCTTCAGGCCTTAGGCTTACCTTATAATGCTTGCCAAAGAAGGAAAGAGTTAGAAAAATTGAACCAAGTTTGAAAAGGCATCAGACATTGAAATTAAAGCTTACACCTTAAGTTAAGGTTAAGTAAAGGGTATGAAGAAACCTTGACCCCTAAAATGGTTTCAAGCTTTGCGGGTTAGAGCTAAGGCTTACGCATTACCAGAAAGTAGGAAAGTGATATGATGGAAGGGTGAACCTCGACACTCAAAAAGGATTGAGCATCAAAGATTGAAGTTAAGGATTATGCCTTCAAATTTTTATGAAGTATGCAAAATGATGAAAGATCGAAGGCTGACACCCAAAAGGGTTAAAGTTATTTTAGTCATGGTATCTAATAGGTTTTATATTTTTATGTTGACTGGATTTTGGCTATTACTAGTCACTTAGTCATAAGTTACACCTTTAAAGTCATTGTGGTGACCGTCCCCTTAACCTAGCTTTATTCACCCAAAATTTGGCTAAGTAATGAATTCGTCGATCTTTTTGTTAGTTATTGAAACCTTGTCAGTCACCACCTAGGTTTTCATAACCTTTCCTTTTCTCGATGCATTAAAACTTATAGTTTGAGGTTCATATTTTTTAAGTCCTAAAGTGTGTCTGTGCCTATGTCAAGTCATTTCAGAGTTTTGTCCAAGTTTGGGAACTTCCGTCGGTCCCTGAAAAAGTTATGATAACCTTCTCTTTTTTTGCCCAAGTTGAAGTTAAGTATTTCAACATTTGATGTAATTTATGAAACCTCCATTAGTCACCAACAAGGTTATAAGAACTCCATTGGTCGCTGAAAAGGTTATAAGAACATCTCTTTCTGTTTAAGCTAGAATAGTGGAATGTGACATTAGGATAATAGGTGGCAAGAATTGATTGCATTGCATGACTTTTATACATCACATTTCTCATTCTTAAAGGAGCTAAGAAACTTGTGATATGTGATGGCTAGCGGAGTATGATGTTAGAAGGGACAGATGGCAACATATTGCTAGCTCACTGAGAGTATGGTGGGTCCTTGGTTTAGCCTTGCGAGAGTGCGGTATAATGACAAGTGTCCTCAAAGGAAAGATGAAAAAAATTTATTACATCACATAACTCCTTTACATCACATAAATGGTTTTTGAGCCCTAAGAAGAAAAGGGATAAGCATATATGAGTGCTTGTTGGTGAAGCTATGAGAAGAGAGACAAGAAAAAAGTTATCTAAATGTTGAGAATGCAAGGCATATGATAGAGAGAGTAACCTAGACAAAATTATAGAAAATATTCTAAGGTTTGCATTCTGTGTGAAGAGTAGAGAAAGGGGAGAAGAGAAGAATAGAGAAATGAGATGTTGAGATAGCAGTAGGAGAGAGATTTCATGCAAATAAGTAGAGAAGAATATGAGCAGTTGCAAAAAAAGTATGTAACATTGAACTAGATTCAATATTGAATCATTTATAATATGTAGTTGTAGCTCCACATATTTTCATTGTAAATTTGATTGGTTGGTGCCATCAGATAGCTGGGTTGGTGCTCAGTTAGGGAGTTGGTGCTCCTAAATTAGGGGAATGGTGTCTCCTTAGGGTTGGTACCCTTAAACATTGTAACCAGTGAGGTTTTATTGTGAGACTAGATTAGGATAGTAGATCCTAGCAACTATTTTCACTGTGGTTTTTCCCATATTGAATTTTCCACGTATATTTGGTGTTATGAGTATTTGTGTGTGTGTGTGAATCTTTGCATGTTTATTTTATTTTCTTTAAGAGGTGTTAAAATTTAAAATTTATTGATCTACTGATTCACCCTACCTCTCAGTAGATAGTTGTGTTCCAACACTTTCTTGCTAAGTACTTGATGACAATAAAAAATTCCTTCCTATGGAGACAGTTATCCAAGAGTTCATGTCCCTAATTCAAACATAGATTAAATCAAAATCTATTTCATTAGCTTCTATTAATAAGTTAGTGGATTTTCAAGTGACTTTGAATAACCTAAAAGTGATACTAGACAAGCATAGAAACTTAGCACACAGATCACTATTAGGGACTCCATCACATGAGTGCTCACCATCTCCAGCTAGACATCAAGGCCAGATGACTTTGAAGTCTAAGCTGCATTGAAAAGATATGATGATTTCATGGAGAAGAATGTTGAAGAATAAAAGAATGTGCTTGTTAAGACTTAGTTTATTTTTGAATTTTTCCTTTATGCAATTTGTAAAAAGTAGATGACATTTTACATGTCTTTTGTAATATAACATTACATGTAAGAGGATTGAAGTCCCAAATCAAATTAGACTCTTCCTTTAAATAAGTCAAGTTAGTTGTAATTTTCCTATTTTATCTCTTAGCTCTCCTTTATGAATAATATGGAGCTCATTTATAAGTAGAACCTTTTAGCTTATGAAGTGAAACATTGCCAAATTGAAGAGCACATTAAAACTTTTTTTTTGAAGTGTAAATCAAGATTCAATCAATAAAAGAAGCAATCTTTCATCCAATATTTGCCTTGGTCAAGTTTTTTTGTGTATTGGGATTGTTCTTACATATTTCCTATTACATTATCTTGTACATGATTGAATCATAGTTTGGAGTTGAGTATATTAAGATGTAATCCAAATCTGATTTTGAAGTCTTTGAGATGTAATATTATATTTGGAATTTGTGTTTATGTGTGTAATTGGAGATAATTTGAAGACTTTGGGCTATGAGTTATCATCTACGATTAGTTGATCCTATTGTGGCATATATTGGAGACTTTGGGCTGCCACATATGCTACTCTTCTTTCTTTCAAATCAACATAAGAAGCAAACAAAAGACTTTGTGCTTCTGCGGGGTTTCTTGCTATCAACACTCACTGGTATCATTCTAGTTATTCTTTCATCTAACTAAATTAGATATTGGTTATTATTGCTATAACCAATATTTTTTGGTTAATATGTTGTAATTGTCATGGGATTATCATTGCAATTTTATAAAAGGAAACATCTATTCTAAAAAAAGAGAATAGGATGAATGGAAACACCCCCATGGATAATTGCAGTGTACATTCGCTTAGTTAATTACTAGTTGTTTTTAGTTAGCAATAAGAAGGGAGCCTCCCCTTTCTAGGAGGAGAGATTTAATTTCTCACTATACTGTGGCTGATATCATCATTTTGTAATTAGTTAGTTGATTACAAAATATTCACCCAACAATAGGTTTCTTTTTTTATTGTTTGGTTATTTGGGGCCTACGTGCTTGTCTCTCTAAGGCCTGTGTGCCATTTTGGAGAGTCTCTTTAACTTTGTGTTGTTCTTTGGTTGGATTGTAGGCCTTTTCTTCTATTTGAACTAGTGGGCTGGTGGCCTTGTTTCTTCATTACTATTTTGTTTGGGATCATGGCCCTTACCCTGCTCTTTTAATAAAAAAAATAATGTTTAATCTTATTATTCATTGAAGTTATATCTAAATATTAAAAATGATAATAATAATTTATACTTAATTAAATTATAAATTATGGCTATAATATCATATAAGGAGGACTATCTAATTTTTTTACATTTAGAGCATTTGCAAATAAAGTTCTTCATAAACTTTTAAATTCTTGTTTTAAATAGAGGTTTATGATAAAAGTAAAAAAATTAGGAGATATATGGTTCTCAAAATTTAAAATGTTAATAAAAATGTGATAAGAGGGTAATATATAAATGTAAAAGCTTGGTGAACTATTTTTGATGTATTTTTTGTTTAGTTTAATATATTTATATAATTAGAAATAGTGTATTTTTACACATTTTTATACTTAATCTTGTTTGTATGAATTTTTTTAGATATTGTTTATTTTTATGTTTATGTGTGTATAATTTCAATTCAATTGATTTATCTATCTGATTTTAATCATTATTTTGATCTTAACTTATAATCCAATCTTATGAACCTAGTTGTTTGACCTAGATTTTATCTACAATTAGAAGCTCATCCTCATAGTCAAAATATTAAACCACAAATGAAAAAAATAATCAAACATTTTAATTGAATTTCCCCCTTTCATACTTTGGTCTGGAGCCAACTATGCATAAATCCTTAGAATTTAATGTTATATTCATATATAAAATGACATTCAATACATTTATTCAAAAGTAATAAGAAAATATTGAATATTATTGCTTATTATCAAAAAATACAAAAAATCTAATACGAGGACATTCAAGAATAATCATTCACATTTGTATTTGATCCCACAATCATCTTGACTCATGTGAATATCCTAGCAATCATTCTAGAATTCATGTGCATGTTTGAAGCGTGTTGTCTATTAAGTTATTTTAAAAAATGTTGTCTTGACAAAGAAACCTTGAGTGTGAAAGATAATATCATTATCTAGCAGTTTATTTCAAAATCCATAGAGTAGAATCAAATTAATCATCAAAGATCAAGTTCCCAAAGACAAAATGAGTTCATAACCAAAAACTATATCCAAAACAACAAAGGCAACCAAACATACATTAGAGACCAATAATATGATTCTAATCCACAAACAACTATCTAAAATATTTTTAGTTTCTAAAACACACAAATCTCACTACCTTCATCAATTAACATACATACATTGACCACAAAGTTAAATAATCTCTCTTTCTTTATTATTATTATTTATAATAATACAACTTCTTTAATATGATTTACTCCTTGGATAACTCATTTAATCTAAACTAGCATACATATATTAAATATTAATATATATAAAACATGAGAGAGTTATTATTATGGAGGCACATATCCACAATATCTTGAAAACTTAGATATAAAAACAACATTTCTATTTTATTTTTTCCTTTTTTTGCATGCAAATCATTTCACATTCTAAAAAGTAAAATAAATTCTAATTTCAAAAAAGTCATAAAATATTTTAAGTAAAAAAACTTTTGATTTGTATCTTTTAAATAGGTTGTTAGGAGAAATAAACCTCTTCTTCTTAGTTCAATTGAATTTTATTCATCTTATATGTTTTGAAAAGCAAGAAAGATAATATCTTCCAAATAAATTTTAAAAAAAGATATCATCCATTTTTCTCTTATTTTTAAAAATAATTTGAAATCTATAATAAAAAGCTTCTACATACAATGAATGTAGTTATGCAGCATGTCATTGAACGTCAAATTCAAGCTAAAGAGTTTTTCCTTACATTGAATTTTTCTTTTTGGTGGATACCATTGTAATACGCCTCTTGACTAACTCTCGGCATAATTAATGTATACTTAATTATTTCATTTAATTAATTATCTAAATTAACTTTAAAAAGGAGTTATTTCTTTTTCAATCTTAAACTTTTAAATTATAATTTATCATCCTTTTATTCTATGAAACCAATATGAAAACAAGAGCTGCAAAGCAACGAAGTTCCTGCCACAAAGTTTTAGAATATTTTTGTTTTATTTGTTGAGTTTATTGTGTTTTACGAACAATTGGTCAAGATAAAGAAATTGTCGCCTAAATTTAGGAATTTGATCATTGATAGAGTCAATTTTGTCTTCCATTAGAAAATGACTCTTATAACAAAAGAATTTTGCTCACTTCAAAATTCTCATGCTCTGGTTGTGCTTTTAGGCATGAAGAAAGCACAATTTACATTTTTCTAGGATTATGTAAATATTTATGAGTTCAAATATTTCCTTAACTGGATATAGCATATATGATAAAAACACCCTCTTTCAAAAAGCGAAGATCTTTAGAACTTTCATTGTACGTAGAGTCATGTATAACCAAATTTCTTAAATGTTATAGTTTTTTACACAAATGAAAATGAAAGCATATAGTTCCAATTCCTCTTATAGGTTCCTAATGTCTCCAAAAAATGCCTTATGATAGAAAATGATCTTTTTATTCCATTCAGTAATTTAGATAACTCATTTATAAGCCTAATAAAACTTATAATGTGACGTGTAATACAAAAGGCCTAAATCAAACATCAAAAATATCAATTGAACCCATATGCCCATTTTGATGATTGTACAGCAGTGGAAAAAGGAATTGCAATAGTTATTGGACCAAGACCACATGGTAGACAATTAATTGTTGAAGCTATTCTTGAAGCCTCTTCATAGGAAACATGACTAACTAATTTTGGTATTCTCTTTTAGCAATAGGATCATGCAAAAGTGGAAGCAATAGTTTTAATTTGCTATATATTAACCATATTTTACTTACAAACTTTTTTTGAAAAAGGAAGTTAGAAGGTGTCATACCTCTACTACATTTAAGCCAAGATCAACTAGTACTACACCAGGTTTTAGCTAATGACCACGAACCAAATTTGGCACACTTGCTGCAACAACAAGAATATCTACTTCATGAGTAAAATCTACATAGAAAATTCTTTCTATTTTGAGTAGCTATCCAGCCTACATAATTTTTTTTGGAAACATGGTTTAAAACTTTAAATTAATACTTAAATAAAGATAGTCTACTATGTTTTAAATTTTAGAGCTATTCAATAGAATATGGCCCATATTCTAACATGTCAAAAACTTTTTAAAGAAGAGATAATGTAGTCCACCCTTAATCAATGTGTATTTATTTATAGACTAAACATCTATACTTATAAATTTATAGATATGTATTTTTCCAAATAAATTTTGTCCTTATACCAAGCAATCTAAAAATCAACTAAGCATTGTTCATTTATCAATATTTGTTGACCATTTTGAAGTTGAGATAACTTATAAGGATTTGGGTGTGTTATCCTTTTCAAACCCAAATATTCTACCTTCTCATTGGACATTATTGTAACACAATTTAATTACTTGTGAGATTTTTTTCATCCCAAGTTTTTGCAAGCAAAACTCAACAAGTTTTTGATGAGCACAAATATGAATGGATTCCCTCTATCAATATTTATTGCTGCCTCTTTCTAATTAATGTTGATTGCTATTTTCTTTCAAGTATTAATCAAACCTCATATAATATACATGAATTACAAGCAAGAAACCACTAAAGGTTAGCATGGGAAAGCAAGGCATTCTAGCTAGTCAATGGATTGTTGTTCAAGTTGGGGCCCAACCAAGTATTAAAGTGTGTGGCGCGGTAAGAGATTGGGAATTTTCTTCAATAGGCACATGAGAATCTTATTGGAGGGCATTGGAACTTCAAGTTCATGCCGCAACATGCAATGCACTCTTGAAAAGTCTATGGTGGCCTTGATGCCAAAGAATAGGTAATGAAATATTGAATTGGAAAACCATTAAAACAAGACTTTATGCCCCTTTGGCCATCCCAACCACAAGAAATATTTGAAATATGAGGATTGAACTTCATTTTCCCATTAAATTTTAGCTAGACACATCAATGTAAATACATTTTCTTCGCCACTAAAGTATGTGACGAAGTGAGCTCAAGCAAGGGCCATGTAAAACAATAGAAAGGCCAAGTCGAGGCCACAAACAAAGTCCTCATTTTAGTTATAACATGTGGATTCTCTTGGTTTGGTTAAAGATTCTACGATCCTTGTTGTTCTTAATTCGAGCCAACTTCCCATCCCAATTCCCCCTAGTGTCATGGATACCAAGACCAAACACTTGTCGATGAGAATACTATTACCATCACTCAGTTCAATCAAGCTTGGATGAGAGGAATTTTAAATATGGAATCCTTAAATAGTTTTATAGCAAGAGTTTTGTTTTAAATAGTAGGTTTATACTGACTATTGAAGGCATTTTCAATTTTTATATTTTGGTATACATTAATTACAATCAATAGACAAGTAGTGTCCCAAATCAAGCTATTGGGTTTGGCTGAAAAACTAGATTTATGTTCCTCCAATTTATTGGAAGGATGATAAACTAATACTCTAACCTTATATTTAACCAAAATATTAAAGAAAGTTGAAACTAAGTTTAAAGTTTCAATAAATGGCATATATGAGAGACAAATCATGCAATGAGACTATAAATCAGTTTATCTAAGGGGTAGATGAATGAGGGTAGAATCGAGCAAGCTCCATATTTTCAAACTCTCCTTATTTATTTTTCTTATATCAACAAAAACCAAACTTAAGCAAAAAATCCAAGAGGTAAAAATAAATAAAAGTAGAGATCCCTGTAATAATGACTAATGTTGTTATTTATAATATTCAATCTATTGTGTCTATAATGAACTTACAAAATATGAAGTGCAGTTAGACAACCAATTTGGATAAGGTATACAATCATTAGTTATGAGAAATAGAGAAAATTGAACATTTAAGAAAATTCTAAGGCCCAATTTCTCGCGTAAAGTCGATGCAGAGCAACAAAGTGTTAGTTTTATGATAAGATTTAATGCACAAAAAATTAATTCAAATTAGACACAATAACAAAACAGATACCCTGGGAAAACCCTCCTCTTGAGGGAGAAAAACCCATCAAAAAATATATCTCTTATATATATGAGCAATGGAAACAAGTATCTTTACAATGAGGCCACACACAAGGCCAATAAACAACATGAACAATGGCTGTAACACACACTAATAATTTTCCCTTCAATCTGCACTTGAATAGACACACAATCTGCTCCTCTATGAATTCACACTACTCTTCTTGAAGAACTCACACTAAATGGAGAAGGAGATCAAACTTTTTCTTGATACTTGAATGAAGGAAAGTGACCTATATATACAATGCTAGATAGGTCACACCTTTACAAATGACTAGGCCGGCCATCAAGAAATAAATACAAATAATAATAATTAAATTACAATGATGGTCGGCTAAGATTGAATTATACAAGGAAGGTTGGCCAAAGTAAAGTTTCCATTAACACATATAAATAAATTATATCTTCATTTGAGGCTAGAAGAATTGAGCCCGAAGCTGCTAAACTTCAACACGAAGTTCCTGCCAAAATGTGCAAGAATAGTCCTATTTTTATTTGTTGTGAATCTTAGATATTGATGCGAAGTTCCTCCCAAATGCTAGCAAGATGGTTTTTCTCTTTGATTTTTAGGAAAATTGAGATTAGTGATGGTTTGATTAGATTGGAAAAATAGAAATTGATAGTTATATTCTCAAAGTAGTTTTGTTTGACAATATAGATAAATAAAGGAAAGAATAGGACATAATTGATCAGGATAAATATTTAAGTGAATTAAATAAGTAATTGTGTTGATAGTAACTACTATTTCTAGGACATAGTTGATGAAGATAGGTGTTTAAGTGAACTAAGTGAGAAATTTCGCATTTAAGTTATCATTGTGCATTAATAGTGACTATTATTGTATTGGTTTATATGCATTATAATAACTTAAGTAAATTATAACCCTCACTTTTAAACCTGACCCTAACTATAATTGTAATCATAATTTTAATTCTAATCCTAATTATAACTTTTATTGTAACCCTAATCATAGTTCTCATTCTAATTCTAACCCTAACCTTACTTCTATTGTAAACATAATTGAAACCCTAATTCTAACCCTAACCCTTCCTAATTATAAGCCTTAGCCTAAGTTTAATCTTAACCATAATTATAACCTTAATTCTAATCTTAATTTTAATTCTAAAGCAAACTCTAATTTTAACCCTAACATAAAGATAAATTTTTGAAGTGTGATTAAGGGGAACATTATTTACCTTTTCATTACCCTTATTCTAACATTAATTTGAAATCTAATTCTAATTCTATCTTAACCCTATTTTTAGTACTAATTCTAACAATAATCCTAACCCTAACTCTAATCATATCTATAATTCTAACCATTAAACTAGTTAACCCTATTTCTAAACCTAATCATAATTATAACAATTTTAGAATTATAATTATTATTAATAATTAGGGCTCTAGAATTATAATTTAATTAATTTATAAAACTAATGTTGTAATTAATCATTTGATTATAAAAATTCTCACCACTAATTATTTAATTAAACATTTAAAATAATTACTAAATAAGATATGGTTATAATATAATTGATTAAAACATCTATAGTTATTTTTATAATTATTTTAATTTTAAAATATTAATTAATAAATTAGAATTATATTTATATATTCTAATCCTAAAGTTAAATAATTATATAATTTTAATTTTAATTCTAAATTACTAAAATATTTAATTGTATTTTAGTGAACTATAACCCTAATCATAATTTAATTAAAAAATAATATTATTATAATTGTAAATTAATCTATATAATTATAATGATAATAAACTTAATTCTAAACCTAATTCTTAATTATTAATATTTTCAAATTAGATTATTTTGATTATATTTATGTAATATTAATTATAACACTCACCTTAATAAACAATTTTTAGCATTATTATTGCACACCCTTGCAATATAAAATAAAAATAAACTAAATTATTATCATAAATTTTATCTATATAAAAATTTAAGGTATATCATAAATTTTATCTATATGAAAATTTGCTAATACATTATGCAAATTTATGTATTAAAGAAAACAAATATTTTAACTAGTGTATCATTTTCATTAGTAAAAAAATTCAAAACTTAAAAAAAGTAAAAAATCAAACATTTTACTTTAAGAAAAATTAAATATAATGAAATTAACATTGTTGTGGAAAATATCTTTAAAAAAATAGTGTAATCATTGATTTTTTTATATAATATTTTCTTTCTTATAAATTAAAAAAAAAAAGATTATATATGTTACATATTATATAGTATATATTATTATAATGCCATGTTAAAATTAATATATTACATATGAATTTAATATATTAATATAATATATAATCAAATATAATAGATTTAAAACTAGCTATATTATATTATAAAACCATATTATTATCTTATATCATTATTAATAATAATTTATTTATTAACAAACAAAAAAATTACAGCTAATCTCCCATGATTCACCAATTCTCTTCAAAATATAAAATTTATAATTTCACAGTAACACCATTTACCTTGACAATTAAATAACTTCTACCTTCCAAATTTTATGTTGGCACAACAAAATCATGGAATGTTTTGCAAACACAAAACACACCCTCGAACTAGATGCTCCTCCATCAATTTATTATTATTATTAATTATTTTAAGAAATTAAATTTTATGATATTTTATTATTATATATTATAGTTCTATATATTATATTGATATAATTTACTTTATATTATATTATATTTATTTTATTCACAAATAATTAAAATTATTGTTATACTTGTTAATTTTTTTTGTTGTGTTCTAAAAATTGGGTGCTGACAATAGTAGATTTTGTTATTTAACCCATAAAGAATTGTACACTACATATTTGATTTGAATTGACTTTTTATCTACAACTTATGTTATTTAGGACAATAAGAATATGTATCAAACAAACTTGGATTTCATAAAAAATAATGAGAAGATCTTTCAATTATTGACATGGTGAATACATGTAATCTATTTAACAAAGTGCCTGAAAGAATATGCCATAATTGTATTGTAAATATTAAGTACACTTCATTCTTTTAAATGTTACTATTGATATTCATTTGACTTCACTATTTAAAAAGATTATTGATAAGATACAAACAAAAATTAAACAAATTTTGCAGGAGAAAAGAGAACTTGACAATACCTTTAAAATATGTAAAATTACATTGCACCCATGGTATCCTTGCTCTGCAATTTTGACTATTATTCAAAATAGAACAATACACTAAGACACTTTAAAAGCACTAAAGGGGAAAAAAGAGCATATGAACAATACAAATGTTTAGAATGGTAATAAATTTGCAAAATGTACTCATGGAAAATGCAAACTAAATCCACTTTTAAAGAAAGGGCACTCTATTAATTCAGATAAAATACAATATCAACAGCTCAACTACTGTCCTTTTTACATTTCAACTACCCAACTCCAAAGAGAGCATCTTGAAGTTTGCTACAATCAAGAATATGAGAGGACAAAAGAAAGAAATGAATATGAGAGGACAAAAGAAAGAAATTAAACATCAAAGAATAAAACGGTTAGACAGATGAATCGATTGGGCTTCATAATTCCAACATCTTTTACCCACAGAACATAAATATGAATTTGTACTTGAATCACCTGCAAATTGTAGAGGAAGAAGCATTCACAATGAACTAGGAAGCAATTATATAGTTTGATTATATTCAAATGAGAAAATAGTTATGCAAGAAACGGTTTAAAAAATAGTTATTTCAAATCCAAAAATTTTGAGCCTCAATTTTAAATCTAGAAAATTTGTACCTCAATTGCACATGCACACCCATAAGTATATGAAATAAAATTAAAACTAAAGGAATTTGACATTTATTAACAAAAGGAATTTGATATTTATTAACAAAGTAAATAGATTTAGTGAATTTATTTTTTAAATAAAATAAATCAAACTAATTTAGCCTCTAATTTAGTATTAGCAAAAATTATATAATTTAATTTTTAAAATAATCAAATTATTTTAAAAGTAATTATATTAAAACTATCTATAAATTAATTATTTTTATATTTTATTTTTTTTAAAGAAAATTAGTTTTGTTCAATTTATCAAATTGATTTTATATTACAAAAATGGATTTCAAGAAATATATTTTAATTTATCAAAGGAGAATGAAAATTAATATTACCAAAAATTAATCTTAAAATATAGTTTGAATGTATAGATACATTTATTTAACAAAAAAAAAAACTTCAAAAAATTTAGCATAATTGAATTTATTAATATCGAGAACTAGCAAGGTTTGTATTGCAAAAATAATTTGAATAATTAACCTATATAGTTTAAATTACATAGAATATTACATAGAATATTTAAGAAATTAGTATAAGGGAATTTATTAGCATTTAGAGTTGGTTAAATTTAGATTGCAAATTTTAATAGGATAGTTAAGTTAAAAGTAAAAGTATAGGGGAATTTATTAGCATTTAGAGTTAGTTAAATTTAGATTGCAAATGTAAATAGAATAGTTAAGTTAAAAGTAATTGTCATTAAATAGAATAATTAAGTTAAAAGTAAAAGTATAGGGGAATTTATGAGTATTTAGAATTAGTTAAATTTAGATTGCAAACGTAAATAGAATAGTGAAGTTAAAAGTAATTGTCCTTTTCTCCTGCTCTTTCCATCTCCCACCTTCTCTTTCCATCTCTCACTATAATCGCAACTCTGATAATGGAGCCGGGAAAATCGCTCTTATCGCTTAAAAGTTTTGAGCCAATAAAATTGAGGAAAAATAATTTTCATAATTTGAAAAGTTAAAAATTGTGCATTTAACTTTAAAAAAATTAAAATATAATGTACTAAAATTAAATTATAATGTATAGGAAAGAAATTAATAGAATTTGATTGGCTGTAAGCAAAACAATTAATCACTAGTTAAGTTCAAGGGGTCACCTATAATTCCATAGCAGAAACTAATAATAAATCTAATTTGTTATGACAGCAACACATATCTTTACTATCAGCCAATTTAATGTTTAAGTAAACAAATTTATCAAGAAATATGGGAAGTGATTGGTACTACCCCTCGTCCCAGAATATACTACCATGATGGTTGGACACAGTTGAACCGGCCGTTATTACTAGAGAAATGGAATGTAACTGTAATGAAACTACCCAACGACGAATATGAAACTGGAGGCGGCCCGCTCCAGCTTGGATCGAAGTAATTCCAATAATTTTGATATATTATTAAAACTGCGAAATTATCTGTTTGGAGTTTACAGGAGTGGGATCGTCGTCATTGTCCTCGATCTCCACGAAAGACGGCCACCCAGAGGATAGGTCGGCTCAACCCTATCAAGCCATCTGTTGCATGCAGGCGCTTGCGCCTTCATTTTCGTTAAGGATCCAACGGAATTATTTATACTTTCCTTAACCCTCACATTGTCAGGGATTGTGAGGACAAGGGTAGGGTCAGAGATGGTGTGGCTGCAAAGAAAACTTCGACAGACTCTTGGCAGCGTCAAAGACCAGACCAAGATCGGTCTGGCTAAAGTGAGCCTGAAAAGAAATCGGATTCGGGACTTGGAGATCGGGATTGTGAAGGCTACAAGTCACAATGCGGACGTCCATCCTGCAGAGGACGATAAATATGCCACAGAGGTCCTCCAGATTCTTTCCAATGCGCCGGATGCTGTAAACGAGGCGGTTGAGGTTCTCAGTAAAAGATTCAATAAAACGCGGCAATGGGTGGTGGCGCTCAAGTGTGTGCGTCTCCTCCATCGTCTGGTGCGAGTTGGGGACGGCCGTTTTGAAGAAGATATACGCCATGCTAGAGCCTCTGGTCTGCTCGTATTTAGCTTCTTCGACTTCAAAGACGACGCTTTTTTTGGGTTCGTGCGTGCTTATTGTTCCTTTGTGGACGAAGCCCTCGATTTCTCTGCGGCCGAGAGTGAGCTTTTGCTGGGCGTGGAAGAGGAGGAAAAGGTTCTGGTAAGTTTGATGGACAGAACCCCCAAATTTCAGCGCCTTCTGGACTGTGCAATCTCTTGCCTTCCGGCAGGAGCGGCGCAAGGTAACCGCTTAGTGGTTGTGGCGCTAGAGCCGGTGGTGAGAGAAAGTTTCAGGCTTTATGCCCGAATCCGCGCATGCATTGGAACCTTGCTCAGCAAATTTTTCAACACGGAACGCTCGCTCTGCGTATCGGCTTTCGAAATCTACAAGAAAGCTGCCTTCCAAAGCCATCAGCTCGCCGTCTTTTACGAATCGTGCATCAGCCTGGGCGCCTGCCGGTCGTCAGAGTATCCCACGGTGGAGACCATCTCCGATGCGGACCTTGAGACGTGGGAAGAATTCATGGTACAAACCACAGAAAAGCCCTGCACTGAACTAGAAAGGGAATCCTGCGGCTATGACTCTTTATGCTCTCCCAGTCCGGAATACCGTCTGCCATTAAACGAAGCGCAGAGAAGCGATTGGAACAGGGATTTGATAATGTTTGACGCGCCCATTTTGGCTCTCGAAACAAAAATAACCAACGAATGGGAGAAGTTCGATTCTCCAAAGGCAAGGCAGGAGGAGCTTGTAAATTCTTGTTCTTGGGAGCTTGCCCTGGATATCTCTGCTGCTTCGGCTTCTTCGTCTTCCTCTTTTGAAGACCCATTTGCGGCTTCTGCAGGCATTGCTCCTCCGTCTTATGTGGAAATGGAAGACATCAGAAGGAAGTATGCGGCCATGCTTGAGGAGCAGCACTTCAGGCAGACTTATCGTAACTTGGAAAAACAGGGATGCTTCCAACGGCAATATTACAATCCCTTCTGTGTACCCGGAGTCCAAAACGTCCCCTTTGGAATGGTGGGTACTCATGGGATGTTCCAGGTTTATAACACGGGAGGTATTGCTTGATTTGGGCTTTTCTTTTCCCAAATTTTCTTCACTAAGCATCCTCTGATCTGAGTGCGTATGATAGTTTTAGTCCCTCCATGAGACTGAACTATTGAGTTGTTCTTATAAGAGTACCCAGAGAAAACATAAGCCTGGTTGAGGCAGGTTTTCGGTGGGGTGACTTTCCACAGTGAGAGCTGCAACTTCTGTTATCAATATTGGTAGTTTGTTTTGAGTATTTTTGTATTGTAAATATAATATTCAAGTTTGTCTTGATGTAAAAATAATAGTACTTAGTTTTAATCTTATTTTACTTTATATTGGTTTTTCTGGTGTTTAGCAAGATTGTTAGGTAAAAATGGAGGGAGAAGTGATTGAAAGGATAGAGTTTATAAAATGGATGTAGTTCAATTGTTTGAGTGTAATTGGTGATGGTGATGGTGTGTGACTTTGAGGGAATGGATGCCCCTCAATTTTTGACTCTTAACTAATGAGATATTAGTATAAATTTGTGCTCCTATATAAAATAACAAAATGAACTTAAAGATAATATATGAAATGGACTCTCCTCAATCTTTGACTCTTAACTAAAGGATATTAGCATAAATTTATGTTCTCATATGAAATAACAAAATAAATTTGATGATGATATATAATCTTTTAATAAAAATAAATTTATTATAAGTAAATTTCAAACACTTTTATGTTATCTAATACAGTGCAGAGTATTTAAGCTTCAAATTTAATAGGTGAATATCTACAAACAACGTATGTGTGCACAATGCTAGACTTGGGAACCTTAATTTAATTTCTTTAAATCTTTTCTTCTAATTTAATCCAAAGATTTAATAATAAAATATTTCATAATGAGCAGAGATGTTGCCGGTGGGGTGAAAATGTACCTTTCTTTTGCCTCTCTACAAAGGCAACATCTCCAAATTACCTCCTGCTGTATGACAAACCGTGTTGGGCTCAAAACTAAAAATATGAAGCTCCTACTTTTCTTCTCTTATCATTTGTCTCCATATTACATTCTTCACACAAAGGGAGTTGGGATTTATTATTTTGAATCGGGGTAATATAAAAAATCAGTTGAAAATATTTTATTTTTATCATACTGCATTTTTAGGCAATGTATAAAATGGTGTTCAATAACATTGACAAAAGAAGTGAATGCGAATATGAAATATAAATGAGAAGTGTTTGTAAAGAATGATGCAAATAACATTATTACAGGATTTTAGTCATTCTTTCTATTTCAACTTCTCCATTTAATGGGGTCACAATATCTTTAAGGATCTCATCAATTGCCATTGAAATTATGAATTGGCATTGAGTTATAATCATTAATAAACTAGTGAAATTGATATTTTGCTGTAATCATTAATAAACTAGCACTTAGATTGAAAGGAAGTAAAATGGTTCTATCAATTGTATTTTATATAAAATATGTTTTAGAGGTCTATAATTGAATTTATAAATATTAATTTTTTAAATTGAAATTTGAGCATTTGGATTGAAAGGAACTGCAATGGTTATGTTAATTGTATTTTATATAAAATGTGTTTTAGAGGTCTCTAATTGAATTTATAAGTATTAATTTTTTAAATTGAATTTTGATTACTAGAAAAGAGTCACGCCCAAACCAGACTACCTGAGATTTCAAAAAAACCACATAACAAGGTCTATTAAAACATTAGATATAGAGTATATCTTAGATCATATCACTTTTCTTTTGGAATTAGATCATTCTTTCTCATCTTGTATGAAACTATCCAAGGAAAAGCTCCTATAGGAGGAGTGACATGTTTCCAGTTGGATCATTCTTGCTCATCTTGTATGAATCTATCCAAGGAAAAGCTCCTAAAAGATGGGACATGTTTCTAGCTGCTAATATTAAAGATTTGATGGTCCCTTACTATTGCATCCCTATTGATCTCATATTGGTGAAGCTTGGAATATTGATTTTCAAAATTAATATTCATTTTGGAATTTTTTAAATTTTGCTTAGATTTTGAGGCCAATTGTCAACTTATTGAATGCCATCCTTGAATAGTAGAGTATCACCTTCTTCCAATATTTTCATGAATTTGTCCCCAAGATTTTTCAAAGTTAAGGCTACATGTTCAACAATCAACAAAAGTGTGAATCTATATTTGGACTCAGTAAGAACCCTCTTTTTTCCTAATCAATAGAAGCATGAGTCTACATTTAGACTCAATAAGAACACTCTTTTTGCTTTGGTATATGTGATCATTTCTTCTTTTCCATAAAAATCATAAGATTTTAGTAGACAAAATAGACTATAACACATTTGACTCAACACTCAATCCTTTAACATAATCACACAAAATTTCAAACCAAGAGACTTTTTCTTATTGTCCCACCCAAAAAAGACCCATAAAGATAGACTAGTTTGTAGAAGCATACTGGAAATTAAAGAAGATATGATTTTTAAGTCTTCAACAATATTATAGATAGAACACAACATATTAGAAGGACCTTTGACTAACTTTTTCAACCATAGCAACCATCTAAAGCAAGACTTTTTAGGTTCTATTTTATTGGACCAACAGACTTTGACCACCTTAGACCACTCATTATCTTTTAAATCAAGGTTCCAAGATTGATTGACATGATCAAGAACATCTTCCGAATGGGTTAAAATTTTGTATAGGTTATTAGATTTGAATTTTAGTAGTGGAGAGCCATCAATCCATTAGAAGTATTCAAAACCATCTTCCTTATTTGCATTTTTGACTAGAAAATTCAATGAAACCCATCACATAAGTCAACTTAATTTTTAATTGCTCCCAAATTTTTAAAGAGTTGTTGCTCAATATATCATTAAAACACATGACCCATTTTCCATTCCATTTCTTTATAGAACACCCTCTAGCTAAAGCTAGAGATTTATTAGAACTGCTCAAATTCCACCACACCAATCTAAATCCCATAATTTTGTTGTCCTTTACAATAGAAACATTATTTTCAATAATTAGCTATGTGCATGACTCTCAGGACCTATATATGCGAGCAAACATTGTAAAACCAATTGGTTTTGAACAAAAAATCCTAATTAGGATATCATGCAAGTGCAAACTTTTCCACTGCTTTGACTTTTTTGGAGTTGCATCTATCAAATTTTTTCTAATTGGATTCTTCAACATGGCTCACTTCCTATTAATTCTTTAAATATCCATTTTGTGGCTAAAGCCATTCCTTGAATTTGTAGGTCTTTTAGACTCAGTCCCCCTCATCTTTCCTTATAATACAACACCATTTCCATTTAACCACTTATTTTTTCCCTTTACCTTTGTCATTAGACCACAAAAATTCCCTTATTAGCTTATGTACTCTATTAATGTGGTAACTAGCAAAAAACCAAATTGAAGCATAGTATATTGATTATGAGGCTAGGAATTTTTGACAAACTTGAATTCTTCCTACAAGAGATAGATAGGTATTGTTCTAATGAGCTTTAATTTTTTCATTTTTTGCAAAAATCCAGTTCCACATTTCTTTCAAAGAAGGATTGACAAAGAAAGGAATGCTCAAATATATCACCACTTTTTTAGGACCATGCCATTGCTAAACAAATTTTGTAGACCAACTGGGAGGATTATGCTCCGAATACAATAGTAGGGACTTGGTATCAATTTTTATTTATCTAGAGGCCAAAAAAGCACTTTTAGTCTTGCAACTAGGTTATCAATATTTCCTAAACTATCAACTCCAAAAATAGTGCAATATCACCTCCAAATTGCATATTAAGCAACGATGAATTGTCACGAAGAAGAACTCCTTTTAAGTTGGGTCCTTGATTTTCAATTCTTAGGATATACTACAATACCTCAACACCAATTTCTAATAGAGTAGGAGCCAATGGAAAAACTTGTCTTATAGATCTACCTAGGGAAAGTGGATTAGAGAGAACCATTTCTTTCAATTTGAGCATTTGCATATTTAAATAGGACCTTGACGATGTCTTACATAACTCATTTGGAAATCCAATTACTTCTAATCTATAGAAATCACAAAGGACCACTCAACTCTATCATAAGTTTTTTCAAAGTCCAAGAGCAAGATTCCTACATTTTGATTGATTCTTTTTACATAATCCAAGGCTTCCAAACTAGCAATCAAGTTTTCTAGGATATATCTGCTCTTGATAAAGCCAATTTGAGTATTGTTTATGTTAATGTAATTAATGCTTGTATACACATATCTTGACCTAAGCCTACTTAGGCATTTATTGTCTAGGTTGATATTTTCTTGATATTTTGCTTAGCTAGTTTATAGATTGTTGAGGTATTGAAACACCTCAACACCTCCTACTTGAATATTTCTCCTTTATAAGGAGACCTCTGACTGTCTATTAACCAGGTTGATTGCATACAGTTTGGTGTGTTCATTGTGCTTGATTTATATCTCTGTGATTGTTGGTTTCTTCATAATATCAGAGTAGAACAGAGAGTTCTTAGGCCGTAAAGGTGACATTTACTATTGTTTTTGCTCAATTTCAGAGTGTAGATCTTACCCTCATAGCTAGCAATGATATTCTCCAAGAAGAGGTATGATATCCTTGGTTTTGTTGAGCTTATTGCTGTGAATTACGATGATTACCTGTTTTCTTTTGCTATTTTTGACATTTTAGACATTGGCATTGGATTGTAGACATTAATCACTTTTTTTTGCAAAACCATGATTATTTGTGTCCCATTTATTTTGCATAACCATTTTTTTTAGATCAAATTTGATTTCCATTAAAATTTTAGGCGCAGGGCACTCAATCTGGGTGCGATTTGTCTTGGTGTCGATTTCTTTTACAACTTGCATTTCCATAAATTGCATTCCAGCTGCTGCATATACCCAACAACCTTGACTTCCAGGCTGGAAAGTTGGTTTTGCTTGTGAAGTGTGCCAACCAAATAATGGGACAAGCAAGTTGTTGGAGATAATTTGTGGGGTGTTTTTCATCTGAAGGCACCTATGCTTTTGACTTGGTGCAGAACATTAGTGCTAATTGAATAGCCCAGATCTCTGTGAAGATGCATGGGTAGGGGATTCTCTCTTGCACATAGAAGTTTGGCCTTCACACATGATTTGGAAACCATTTAGCCTTGCATAACTCCTCACCTTTTTTTTGCTATGGAATCTTATGACTTGGTTCTACAAATTGTTTCAAAGTCAATCTTTTTTATTTGATTTTAAAATCGTTGGTAGATTTCTTGGATGTAGGGCATTTTTTTTCATAAAAAGTCCCCTTTTCTTTCTAGTATAAAGGAGCTTAAAAATTCCACCCATGGTCCTAATTGAGGGCATCTTTTTTGAAATTATTGTTGCAAGAAGGATCCATTTGTAAATGGTAAAAAAATCAAATAGTGTCATACTTTTTGCATCATTGCTTGCATATCCACAAATTCAAAAAGCACAAAAAAATGCGCTCATTCTATAAAGTGTTTGTTTGTATCTTTTTGGGTCAATTTCAAGCACTCCTATATAGTGCCAAATTGGGGGGTAAAAACAAACAATCAAGGGGGTGTTGTGTGTGGTTATTTTTCACGCTTCCTCAAGAAGTGCTTGTGTTAATTGTGTTTTTTCACTTCTACATGCATTTATATCTTTTCTTTTTGGCATTTATACAAAACAACTATCTTAGTCAAAGTAGTATGGAATCTAATGTTGTTATAGTGCCCTTAAAACACCTTTCAACTATCATGATTGGAAGGTGAAAGTAATTCTTGTGCTTAAGAACAAAGGTTTATATAGGGTAACTATGGGAATAGAGAAAGAACCTAATATAGCTAAAGACAAAGAAAAGTTTTTTAATAAGTGTGATCAAGCATTTGGATTTCTATGCTTAAATTTATCTCCTGATTTGTTGCTCCATGTTGAGAACTTGAAAACACCCAACCAAGTTTGGGAAGGTCTTGACAAACTATTTGGGAAAATAGATGAACTTAGAAGCCATGAGTTGGAAAATCAAATCTTAGGTCTTAGTCCTAGGAATTTTTCAACTTTACAAGATTTTTTTACTAAGTTTAAATCCTTCAAGTTGCACTTAAGATTGTGGAATTGACAAGAAAGAGGATCAATTAATCCTTTATGTACTTTCCAAGCCAGGTCTTGAATTTTTTGTGTTTGTATCAACTTTCTACTCTACTAAAAGGGCTCTTGGAGCCTCATGGTCAATTCCCACACTTGATAACTTCATTATTGATCTCACAAGGGAGCAAGAAAAGTTAATTCAAATGGGTACTTTGAAGTTTACGAAACCTCAATCCCTACTTGTAGGGAATGAAACACATCAAGCTTCAAAAGGGGAGAAGAAGAACACTAAGAAGGACATGGAAGTTAAGAAAGAAAGCAAAATTGACAACTCCAAAAAGGACTCTCAAGGTAAAAAGAGAGTTGCATGCACCTTTTGTAAAAATCTTGGACATGATGAACATCACTGCATGAAGAAAAAGATTGAAGTTCTACAACAAATTCTCAAAAAGAATAATATAGGGATACCTGATTCTATAAAGGAATCTTCACCAAATCAAGATAATACTAAGGACAAAGAGAAATCAAAGGGAAAAGCCTTAGTTGCTAAAGAATCTTTATCTCCCTCATGGATTCTAGACTCTAGTGCTTCACACCATATGGGTTCTTCACAGGTTGTCTTTTCATCCTTAGAACCATAAAGTATGTCCACAATCACCTTATGTGATGATACTTCAGCATTGGTAAAAGGGAGAGGGTTTGTTGAAGTTGAAGGAGGAGCATTTGCAAATGTTCTAAGTGTACCTTCACTCTCAACTAATCTCCTTTTAGTGTATCAAATAACTCTTTTAGGGAAGGGCATGAGAGTACAATTCTCTCTAAATTCAGTTGAGATAAGAGAATTAAAAAACAACAATTTGGTAGCAATAGGAGAAGCAAATCACCAATCCAGATTATATGCCTTCTCATATTTTTCCATAAATATTTCTCCAAAAGCACTACTAACTCATTTAGATGAAGTTAGCAAACTATGGAATGAGTAGTTTGGCCATCTTAACTACCACTATCTTGAACAACTATATCGATAGAATATGGCTAAGGGATTACCTAAGGTTAAATTTTCTAAAGGGATTTGTGAGGGTTGTGCACTTGGAAAGCATCCAAAAGAAAAAATTGACAAAGTTAAATCATGGATGCCTACACAAGTTTTAGAACTTGCTCATAGTGATATTTCAGGGGCTTTTCCCCATCCATCTTTTACAAAGGCTATATATGTTCTCACCTTCATTGATGATTTCTCATGTTTTACATGGGTCAACTTTCTTAGACAAAAATAAGAAGTGTTTGAGTCTTTTCAAGATTTCAAAGCTCTTGTTGAAAAATAATTAGGGAAAGTCATCAAGGTTCTTCAAACAGATAATGTGAGAGAATATGTCAACAATAGTTTTGAGCAATTTTGTATATCAGAGGGGATAGATTTGCAACACATAGTTCCTTATACCACACAAAAAAATGGTGTTACAGAATGTAAAAATAGATCTTTAATTTAAGAGATGGTTAATTGTATGATTCACTCTAAGGGCCTCGCACCATCATATTGGGTAGAAGCAATCAACTTTGAATGTTACATATAGAATAGAGTTCCACATAAATCCTTAAAAGGTATCACCCCCTTTGAATCTTGGAAAGGATGAAAACCTGTAGTTGATCATTTTAGAGTTTTTGGCTCGCAAGCCATGGTACACATTCCAAAAGAGAAACACAAGGCTATGGATCCACAATCCAAACCTTACATCTTTGTGGGATATCCAAATGGTGTAAAAGGATATCACCTACTCCAACCTATCACACATGAGTTGTTTATTGAAAGAAGTGTAAAGTTTCAAGAAACATCTCCTGAAATAATACTTGACACTTCTCAACATATTGTGGACTCTTCAGATCTTGATTACAATACTGATGATTTAGATCATTCTCAACAGATTCCTAGTGTAGTATCTTCTTCTTCCAGTTCTCACAGTGATGAGGATTCATCTTCATCTATTTCAGGGATTGCATTAGAAGTTGATATATTTGCTCTAGACTCACCCACATCTTACACTATACATAGGATAGATACAGGGGTACATGATTCAACAGATGATAGACTGATTCAAGTATATTTTTAGGGGGGCACATGCCTTCTTTGCTTTAATTTTTGATCCATAGACATTTAGAGAGGCATCAAGAATACCAGAGTGGGATATTGCTATGGATGAGGAAAATGATTCCTTGATTAGAAATCACACTTGGGATTTGACTTCACTTCCTAAGGGAAGGAAGATAGTTCGATGTAGGTGGATATATTGAACTAAATTTGCAATAGGTGGGTTAGTTGATAAGTATAAAGCATGACTGGTAGTCAAAGGTTTTTCACAAGTTGGAGGCATTGACTATACATAAACCTTTGCACTAGTTGCTAAGATGAATTCCATTAGAATCACACTTGCTATAGCTACATCACATGGATGGAATGTACATTAGATGGATGTGAAGAGTGCTTTTCTTCACAGAGACCTTAAGGAGGAAATCTACATGGAACAACCAATAGGTTTGGTTCAAGATTCATCCTTAGTTTGTAGACTTAAGAAATATCTCTATGGCCTTAAACAAGCTCCTAGAGCTTGGTATGCCAAGATGGACTCCTACCTCCTATATTTAGGTTTTACTAGATGTCATTATGATCCCATTGTGTATCTACTATGACAGGATGATTCACTTTTGATATTGGTTCTATATGTTGATGATCTTTTGATTACTGGGAGTACTTCATTTGCCATTGTAGCAGTGAATAATCACTTTAGGATATATTTGACATGACATACTTGGGTTTACTGCACTACTTCCTTGGAATAGAGATTTCACAGTCAACTTCAAGGATTACTCTTGCACAACCCAAGTATACTCTTGATCTACTTGCATGTTTTCATATGACTACCTGCAAACCATCTAGATGACTCCCTTTCTTTCTGGAGTCAAGCTTGAGACTTCATGTACTACACCATTGGTTGATGCTACATTGTATTGACAACTTGTTGGTAGCCTTATATACTTGATTCATACCAGGCCAGGCATTGCCTATTCAGTAGGCATGGTTTCGAGATTCATGTAGAAACCTCATGAGCTGCATTGGAAAGTAGCTAAGAGGATCCTTCACTATCTTCATGGTACTCTTGGGTTTGGGATTCACTACAGAGTTGGTTCATCAGTTGACTTGGTTGATTATATAGATTTAGATTGGGTTGGTGACACTAAGCATCATAAGTCCACTTTAGGTTACATCTTTTCACTTGGTTCAGGTCCTATCAATTGGTCTAGCAAGAAGCAAAATGCTATTGCTATATTATCCATAGAGGCAGAGTTTAGGGGGTTGTTAACTTAGCTACTGAGGATATATGGCTTAAAGGCATTCTTTTCGAGTTTGGTAATCCTTTTAGGAAGCCTATAGTCATCTATTGTGACAACTAGAGTACTATTTAGATATGCAGGAATCTGGTTCAACATCAATGAACTAAACGCATAAAGATTCATATGCATTACATTCGAGAGTTGATTCATGGTAAGATCATTGACTTAGTATTTTGCTAGTCTTTAGAGCAATTTGCTGACATATTCACCAAACCCATCACTGAGAGAAAGTTCATTCATCTACAAGCTCTTCTTGGCATGTGGTCTATATCAACATCATCATCATCCTTGGGGGGGGGCTTTCTAGTCTTCTCCACTTCTCTCTTTTGGGAGGATAGTTTTTTTTCCACTAGGTTTTCTATCTTACTCTATTTTTTATAGAGATTTCTTTGTACATGGGTACCTTACCAAGCTTGTAGCCGGGACCCATTTTATCCATGCCCACTTGAGTTATTCTTAAGGGGGGGTGTCAGTGTAATTAATGATTGCATACACATATCTTGACCTAAGCCTACTTAAAGGCATTTATTATGTAGGTTGATATTTTCCTGATATTTGCTTACCTAGTTTATAGACTATTGAGGTATTGAAACACCTCAACACCTCCTACTTGGATATTTATCCTTTATAAGGAGACCCCTAACTATCTATTAACTAGGTTGATTGCATACAATTTGGTCTGTTCACTATGCTCGATTTATATCTTTGTGATTGTTGGTTTCTTCAGTTTATGTAGAGAAGGGGGATTCACTACTCATGAGTTCTCTTCATTTAGAGAGCCTCACAAGGTGAACTTCCCTAAAATAGCTTAAGAACAATGCAAGAGTGCTAGAATTAGAAAGAGCAAGTCATGAAGATTTTTTGGAAAATTTGAAAAGCTCTCGGTTAAAGGATGACAACGCGAAATACAGATGACAATGTAGTGCGCTGGCATCCCAGAGACACACTAGTGTCTCGTATGGACCAGAAAGTGAGAATATCACAGAAAATGACAAAGTGGCTACTTCTACCCTAATTGCTAAGAAATATTGGAATGTGAGAAAGTGATAAAATATAACAGAACTAAAACAAAGTGAAGTAGAAATGATGGAAATAAGGAGAAGAAAGAAAGTTCTTACAACCACAAAAGTGATGAAGCCTTTAGCTAGTAGATATATTCAATACTTGCATCTGTAAGATCTAGAGAAAGTGTTGGGGGTATATAGGGGTTTTCCTCAGTCAAACCCCCATTTTGGTGTTCCCACCTGCATAGATAGCTAGATAGATAGAGAGAAATGAACCAAAATGGACAATGTGACAAAGCAGATGGTGAAAGAAAAACCTGCTTCAGGAGTAGAACTTGCTCCACCAAGTATGAGTGATAAAAGAAATCCCCACTCAAGGAGGAGAATGCATATCACAAAGTGAGGATCCAATAGAAAGGAGATACATGGAATCCTAAGATTCTCACAAATATGAGATAAAAGAGCTAGAGCTGCAAGGCTTAAGGAAAGCCAAAGAGAGAGAGAGCAGTGGATGCAAGAGCCAAAAGTGTTGCTAAGGGTGTTGTAAGAGCTTGAGAGCTTGAGGCTATTGTGACAAGCTACATGGATCTGTGCAAGCAAGAGCTGGAGAATAGAAGGATGAAGCCAAAGCTAGAGAGAAACTGGAAGCACAAATGAGATGAAAAGATAGCTTTTAAGGAGAGAAGAGTAAAAAGAATCTTCCTGGGTGGTTACAAGGCATCCTGAGCCATTACCATCGAAAAAAGTAAATGAGAAGTGGCAAACATGCATGGAAATGGTTGTTTGAATGTTGAAATGTCACATGATGCTAGTGCAACATGCAAATTTCCATGCGATGTGCCTGTGTTCGAACATGTATCACGCTACAAAATGATAAAAACAAGAAAATCACAAGGTTTAATGCAAAGTTGACATGCTAGGGTAGCTGCTGAAAAGGGGTTTAGAGCATCCTAACAAGGGAAAAGGGTTGATGCAAGGGCTAAAATGAGCCTACACAAATTCTAAGGGAGTGGACACTAAAGCAGATACAAAGATGCATGCGAAATTGCAAGGGGTGCAATTTTATGACATTACATTTTTCCCTCACTTTAGCAAGCATATGAATCTACAATAATATATGCATGCTAAAGGAAATCTACTAAACATAAATAACATCATATTCCAAAAGGACATTGTAGAGGAAGCATATAACCATTCAAACTAAGGAAGCATGCCCCCAAGCTAAAGAATTGCAAAACAAATGCATTGGACAAGAAAAACCTGCATAAGAAAATAATGTTAGAACATAAAAAGCTAAAGGATTTGAGTCAACAAAGTGAAAGAGACCTTGATGTAGAAGGTTGTCTCAATACTACACATTGTCCCCAAATTAAGAAATAACACACTTAGAGAATTCTAAAATGGAGAGAAGAAGGGCATATACATAGGACAAAGAAGATGCAAATCTTCGATCTGATCTATACAAAAGAGAAGAGAAGATAGAAAATAATTTAAGAGGGAGAAGCTAGACAGGAATGAGAATTCCAAGAGAGATGATTCCACATGTATTCTTTCCTGAGGAGGTTTGAACGAAGTGCATTGAAGGCCCACAGACCAACTATGGGCATATCTCATAGGATGAAAGCATCTTACATGCCTGTAGACCTGCAAGGAGACAACCTCCAAGATCTCTCACACGTAGGAAGCCCCATGAAGTATGCACCTTACAGGCTTGCAGATCTGTAAGAAGTTATCCCCCAAGATCTCTCACATGAAGGAAACCTAGATGAAACCTCCTTATAGGCTCATACACCTACAAGGAGGTGTCCCCCAAGATCTCTCACATGAGGGAAATCTAGTGAAGTAAGCACCTTACAAGCCCACAAACCTGCAAGGAGGAAAACCCCAAGATCTCTCACATGGAGGAAACCAAGGTGAAAGTTCCTGATAGGCCCGCAGACCTACAAGGAGGCATCCCCCAAGACCTCTCACATGGAGGAAACCCTGAAAAGGGGAGTTCACAAAGTTGAAAAGTGGCTTCATAGGTGCACCTATGAAGTGATATATTAATCCACATATCATAAAACATGCGAGAGAACAAAGCAGCCACGTAGGAAAATAAGCGAATAGTCACACATATTATCGACAAATTAGAAGGCTTTCAAAGGGGTCCTTGGGGAACCCTTCAAAATAAAAGGGGTCCACTCGAGGGAAACTCTATTTGAAAGTGTATAAAGAGGAGAGAGGGGTCCTTAAGAAGGACACACATCTCCAAAATGAGTTATCACTGCCCCCAACATATAGGGGAGGAGAACCATGAAAACATACAAGATAGAGGTAAACCTCAATATCGCTTGTCATTTGAAATTTCTAGGCAGGTGCATCAACAAATAAATGAGTGATGGCACCTGAATCATGAAGTTGTATTTTATCCTTCAAGGCCTTACATTCACTAGTGGAATGGCCAAGCACTTGATGTTATGCATAGGAAGAATGTTTTTCTTCATCATGTTTGTGAGATCTCATAGGAGGAGGAAGAGTAATCAAGTGGGCTTTTAGAATCTGCAACAAAATACACTCTTGCTTAGATAAAGAATAAGGAGCAAGAAGCAACCCTTTCTCTTGTGGAGAAAAGTTTAACAGCTTGCAAGAAGAAGATATGAGGATGGAAGACAATGGAGGATCTTCATGGAGAGTATTATTTCAACTAGGGGGATCATACTCTTTTACGAGATTTCCATCAACCTTCTTGATAGGACTACTAGCATTATCATCTTTAATAGAAGTGTGATCCTCTTCCTTAGGAGGGTCAATACTAAGGACATTACAATTTTCATTCATATTGCCCTGTGATATAGAAGAGTAACCATCTTCAATAGTGGGCTTGGATGATGTTATCAGAAGGCTTAAGTGGATCAGGTTGACTTTACATTCCCCAACGTAGGGTTTTGTAAATTCTAAAGAACCCCAATTATCACCAAGACATGCATTCTTTTGAGAAGAAGGAGTAGACTTAATATTGCTTGCTTTAGAAGGATCTTCTTCACAGACATCTATCTCAAGGGTATCCTTTGTACTAGGTACTATAGGAGTAAACATCAACACACTAGAAGACACTAAAGGAATAAGAGTAGGCACAACCAAAACCTGACCAACAATTGCCATCTCACATAAGTGCATAGCATTAGGGTCATCCTTGACTATGACTACTTGATTATTGCAAATGAACTTAATAATTTTATGCAAGGTAGATGGGATTGCACACATAGCATGAATCCACAACTTACCAAGAAGAAGGTTATAAGGTAACTTCTTTGGCATAACATATAAAAGGGTGGGTAGAGTAATGGGTCCCAACCTCATAGGAAAGACTATCATGCCCAGGGCTTGTCAACCAACATTATCAAACCCATGAACAACACCAAAATAAGCATTAAGAGAAGATGAATCAATATTAATCTTAGGAAATAGATCAATGCTACATGCATTGATCACTGAACTAACATTAACAAGAGTACATCTAATGCTAATATTATTAATGTTAACTATGATCATTAGAGGATCCACTTTCTTCTATACTTCCAGAGGTAGGAGTTCCTGCAAATAGAACATAATATTCAACAAATCCACACAAATATGAGCTATCAATGCATCAACATCTACCAACCCAGTGGAAGAAGGCAAGAGGATCTTTTGCAAGGCTTCTTGAAGCATGCCTTGATAAACCAAAGCAAATTGAAGCAAGTCCCATAGTGAGATCTTAGCTAGAGTAACTTGAAGTTGCTCAACAAGATCATAATCATTGGGTACTTTAGTCATAGGTTTAGGAGCTTGAAGGAGTCTTAGATGTTCATTAATTCTATTCTTGTAAGTATGGGCTATAACTCTAGAAGAGAGAGCCTTAGAAAGATCAAGAGAGTCACTATAAAATGGAACACCATTAATAGAGAAAACCCTTTTAGAAGAAGGACTAGCTAGGGTTACATAAATGACTGGTCTCTTAGGCCTTTGAGGGGCAATAGAAGCATAGATTACATTTACAGACTCGTCAAAACTAGTAGAATAATTATTTAAAGAAATATTCTCAACATTGACCCAAGGAGGATTAGATGTGGAAGGAGGTTCATCATTCACTAATGCATCATCTCTAAAAGAGAGTGCATTAGAACAAAGATGAGATTCATCATTCACCAATGCAATGTCTCTAGAAGAGAGTGCATCAGAATGGAGAGGAGATTCATCATTTTCTATTAATGCATCATCTCTAGAAGAGAGTGCATTGGAATGAATAGAAGGTAGAGTAACATTAAGTAAACTATCAATGATTTCATCTTCTTGCAACAAAATATCCTTTGATGTAAGAGGAATTTCATGAGAAGGATCAAAGATATCGAGTGACATGGGTAAAGCCAAGTCACCATCACATGCATAGAATGGAACATGATTAAAATTTTGAATACAATTAGATACTAAATTCATAAAATAATATATTAAATTCATTTTGGTGACAAAACTAAGAAAAATTGAAAATCTAGATTTTCAGATTTTTTTGGTATTTTCTAGGTTTTAGTGATTTTCATTTTTAGAGGTCTTCAGAGAAAAATTTGAGGTAAAATTTTTTTTTGGTCTCTAAAATTTGATAGCCAAAGGCATAGTATTTTATGGATTTAACTAGTTCTCTTGGAGACCTTTCCAATGGTGCAAATGGTTCTCAATTCCGAGCATTGAGTCAAAAGTTATGACCCTGCCAAGTAGGGGTAAATAAATTCCTAGTTTTTGAAAAAGAGCCCTTCTTCACATTTGGTTCACCAAAATGTAGAGAAGGGGGATTTGCTACTCACGAGTTTTCTTCATTTAGAGAGCATCATGGCGTGATTAAACATAAACTACCTTAGGAACAATGTGAGAGTTCTAGAATTAGAAAGAGCAAGTCATGAAGATTTTCTAGACAAACTGACAAGCTCTTGGCCAAAGGATGACAACATGAAATACAGACAATAGCATGACATGCTAGCGTCCTAGAGGCACGCTGGCATCTTCTACAGACTAGAAAGTGAGAATATCAAATAAAATAACAAAGTGGCTGCTTCTACTCTAATTGCTAAGAAATCTTGGAACATCAAAAAGCGATAGAATATAACAGAACTAAAACAAAGTGAAGTAGAAATGATAGAGATAAGGAGAAGAAAGAAAGCGCTTACAACCACACAAGTGATGAAGCCTTCAGCTACTATATATCTTCAATACTTGCATCTATAAGATCTAGAGAAAGTGTTGGGGTTGTATAGGGGTTTACCTTAGTCAAACCCCCGTTTTGGTGTTCCCACCTCCACAGACAACTAGATAGATAGAGAGAAATGAACTAAAATGGACAAAGTGTGTGGTGAAAGAAAAACCCACTTCAGGAATAGAACCCACACCACCAAGTATGAGTGGTAAAATCAATCCCCACTCAAGGAGGAGAACCTCTATCACAAAGTGAGGATACAATAGAAAGGAGATATGGAATCCCAAGATGCTCACACGTATGAGATAAAAGAGATAGAGCTGCAAGGCTTAAGGAAAGCCAAAGAGAGAACAATGGCTACAAGAGCCAAAAGTGTTGCTAAGGGTGTTGTAAGATCTTGAGAGCTTGAAGCTGTTGTGGCAAGCTATATGGAGTTGTGCAAGCAAGAGTTGGAGAGTACAGAAGGCTGGAGCCAAAGCTAGAGAGAAATTGGAAGCATAAATGAGATAAGAAGATAAATTTTAAGGAGAGAAGAGGAGCAAAAAGAAGCTTCCCGAGCAGTTACAAGGCATCCCAAGCCATTACCACCAAAAAAAGAAGATGACAAGTGGAAAACATGCACAACAATGGTTGTTTGAATGTTGAAACATCAAAGGATGCTAGTGTGGTGTACAGACATTCATGCAGTGCACTAGTGTCTGAACACATCACGCTACAGAATGATACAAATGAGAAAATTACAAGGTTCGATGCAAAGCTGACTTGTGAGGGTAGTTGCTGAAAAGGGGTTTAGAGCATCCTGAGAAGGGAAAAAGGTTGATGAAAGGCTAAAATCAGCCTACACAAATTCTAAGGGAGTGGACACTAAAGCGAATACAAAAATGCATGTGAAATTGCAAGGGGTGCAATTTTATGACATTACAGTTTATAATACTTGGGATAATTTATGTCAACCTCTTTACTAAAATTTTTGCAAAAAAATTGCATGAAACATTTAACAAAGTGATAGGCCTCTAGATTTTAATATTTCTTTTGTCCCCATCCTTTGGGAGTAATTTTATAATTCCTTTGTTAATGTCACTCCCCAAGGTTCATTTTTCAATAGCTTCTTAATAGACTTCAAATCGGTCATTAGTTATCCAATCCAAGTTCTCTTTATAAAACTCAACTAGAAGATCATCAAACCTAGGAGATTTCCCATTTTGAGATCCAATATTCAAAATAGGTTACTGATATTTTCATGAAACCTTTTACTAAGAGAAATTTCATTAATCTACAAGCTCCTTTTTGGGATATGATCTACTTCAACAACAACATCATCTTCAAGGGGGATTTCTAGTCCTCTTCATTTTATTTTCTCTTTTGGGGTAAAATTTTTCCACTCAATTTTCTCCCTTTCTCCACTTTATGAGAGATTGAATTGTACTTGGGTATCTCATTTGGCTTAGTTATTAGGACCTAGCTTTTTTTCCACCTAAGTTATTCTTAATGGGGTTTTAGTATATATAGTATCTCATGCATATTATGAACATGAATATTAACATATGGCATTAAGCCTACATAGGTGTCCTAGTTAGTGGGAGTTAGCTCATCATCTCTTGTGAGTCTTGAAGAAGCTAACTCACCATTAGTCTCAGTTAGTGGGAATTGATTAGATAGTTTTCTCCACTACTTAGGGTGGTAGTTGCTTCCCTCTTCCCTATTTCTATAGATCTCTTTCATTGATTAATGCACATTGATTATATCTAAATTTATGTTTTTTATTTTTCTTTCATATTCTTTATTTTCAATGATTTGTAGGGGTGTGTGATTTCTAGAATTTCATTGCCCAATCAATATTGATAATCAATATAATATATCTTGTAGAATATCACATAAATAAATAATGAAAAAATTCTATGAATAGATTCATTTTTTCTCATCTTGGTTGATCCTTTAATGCACCATACTCCTTTAATTTTCAAGAAAAATAAAAATGATATAAAGAAAACCATTGAATCAAAATACTAAGTTAAAGGATGTGATTAAGATTTAATCAAGAGAAAATAAAATACAAACTATTTCAAAATCTTGGGTTTTAAAAAGCTTATATCTTGAAGTAAAAGATAAGCTTGCATGGAGTTCACATCCTTGGTGTACATTAGAGAAAACCTGATCTTTTATGGCCATTGTTAATATTTCGTAATCAATATGAAGGCATTCAAACATTAATAATCACACACAAGAAAGTTAGAAGTAGAGAAACTAATTGATTCTAGTGCTCATGAAATGATAGTCAAAGATGAAAAGCTTCTTATTTGACATGCATATGATTATAAATTTTTTTATTATGTTAAGTTAATCTTAGGGTTAATATTTTGGGTGGTTTTTTCCCATGTGGGTAGTTTTACCCCCATCATATATATTTTTTCCTTTAAAAGGCTCTACCATATGTAAATTTAATCATCTCATTTATTCACTCATATTGGGTGAAATGGCCCTGTGTTGCCTCTTGTTTTCTATGAAGGATTTTCTGTTGAAGATGGTGCTCTAGGGAGGTAGAGGACACCAACATGGTATTAGATCCTGCTATCTGTAACTCCTTCCTTGAGAGTTTTAATCAAGTTTTTGAGATTTCTTATTTTTTTAGAATTTGAAAATTTTCAAATTTCAAAGTTGCCTATTTCCATTTTTTCTTGATTTTGCAAGAGGTTGTGAAGAATCAGTTAAATTTGGTGTTATTTGGAAGAACCTTTTTTTTTATTGTGCTCACTTTTCTCTAGTGGCGCTTGAAATCTATTGAAGGCCGCAAATCACTTTAGCCTGCCGAGCTGTTTGTTGAGCCTATTTCTCTTTGGGAGGCTTGATTTGATTCTAAAGGTTGTTGTTAATTTCTTTGGAGGCATTTTGGGAGGGCCACAAATTTTTCTGTGGATGCCATTTTCCTCTGGTGGGTGTGGATTTCCTTGTGGTGAGGGTGACACTTTGCTTTGGAGAGCGATTCTCTGTTTTGGAGGTGCATTTTCTATTTGTTGCCATTTTTTATTGGAAGGGGTATCAAATTGATTGGAAGAGGCATTTTCTATTCTGAGGCACATTTATTCCAACAAGAAGGCCCACATTGTAAATCTGCAAGGGGCATGTTTCTTTTGTTTCCCAATCCTCCTATTGAAGAAGGGTTAATTTCTCTTGTTGTTGGCATGATTTATCTTGGTGACATTATTCTTTCCATTTCCATTATATATTTTCTTTCTACGTTGTTGCTTCTCCTCCTGTGTTGTGCATAGTTTTGTGCATTTTGCTTGACCAACTTTCTCTGCTTTGTCCCACACACTGCTTTCGCATTATTCTCTTGCTTTCTTTTCCCATGCTGTGTTTGGTCTTGGAATTTTTAATTATTGTTTCCTAGCAGTGATTTCACTTTACTTTGGAATGATTCAACTTGGCTATTTTTGGAAGGTGCGTATTCACTCCTGAGACTGTGATTTAGTAGTTTGTGTTGTTTGGAGGCCGCAAATTACAATGTAGTGGCACAATTCAATCTATTGTGGAGGAGACTTTTGTTGTGCAGAGGCCTATTTTTCTCTTTTGTGACTTGATTTGAATGCTTGAAAGGGGCTGACCTATTTTCTATTTTGCAAACCTGTGTTTCGTTGAAATGCTACATCCCAGTTTGAAGGCCCTCTCTTTTTCTAGTGAAGACATAAATCTCTGTTGAAGGCGACTGGTGTTTGATTGGTTGCTTAGGTAATTTCACCTTTGTTGGGCTTAAGTTTTTTGGTGAAGTTCCTAAATATTTATTTAGGATTTCCAATTTTTTCTAGGCTCTTTTTGCTGACATAAAGAGAGTTTAACACCTCTTTTTCACTTGGTTGCACACTTTTATCCCACGTTGGTGAGAAATTTGTGAAAACCAACCCTTTTATAGTTTGAAACTCTCTTTGTTTGATGAGTTAAGGCTCATGGTGGTGATTGGTGGAGTTTGTGTGGTGTTGGTGAGTGATTTGGCTTGGTGAGTTGGTGTGAGAACCTAGTAAGACATCTTTTTTGCTCAATTTTTTTTCAAATTCTCAACCCTTTTTTGTATTATTGGTTCCTAAAGTATTTGGAGAAGGCTTCATTTGTAGTATTTGGGAGTTTCTAATTGTTGTTTAAGGTCAATACCTTTGTAATTTTGTTTGGTTTAACTTATTGTAAGTCATAGATAGATTGCTCATCACGACATAAGATCTACAACACCTTCAATAAAACAATTTTAGAAGTAATGTGTTCCATTATCATTAAGTACAATGTCTTAAAATCTTATAAATCTATAGTTATAAAATGTATATCCATCTCCAAAAATTCTAATTACAACAACTTGATTATTATGACCATATAAATTCTACATAGATCAATATTAATATTACACATTAAATTTTTTTTTTGAATTATGAAATGTTCAATTGAAGCTTAGATTTATAGGAATAGAATTTGATGACCCACAACAAATAGTCACTAGTCAAGGTTGATTGAAAAGCCCATTTGAAAGATATAGAAAAATGATTTATCCCTAAATTCTATAATCTATTTTTATGTAAGCTTATTAATTTAATAATTCTTTTGTAATTTTTTTACCAAGAATAATTATTTTCATGAAAATTATTATGTAGTGTACAATATTATCAACTAGCATATATATTATTTATTATAATATATATAAAAATGCCAAGAGACATCCTTCTCAAGGCGTCTATTGCACTTTTATGTAAGTAATTCATTAAAAAATAGATGCCTTGAGAAGGATATCTCTCAACTTTTTTATATATATTATTAATAAATAATATATAATGCTAGTAGAAATCACAATGCAACAGGGTATGTGTAGGATCATGGTGGGCCAAAAATTGGCAATGAGGAAAAAAACACATCTTTCATCAACCCAAAAACGCAAAAATATCGTGTTGACTTTTTTCAGGCTTGGGTGTCAGTACACACCACCAAAGCAAACACCAATCCCAGTTTTCCAAATCAGATATCCAATTTGTAAAAATTATATATATACAAATTTGTGGCTGTTTTAAAATCATTTGATAGTGAAACAACTCGTAGGCACATAGTGAGGAGGTTCTTCGTGTAACAGATATCCGATTTCGCCAATATTCGATTTGAAAAGGTAAGATTTTAGATTTTTATTTGATTTGATTCAATTTTGAATTAGATTTGGATAATTTCAATTAGTTTTTTGTGGATTTTTTTCAAAATAGGGCTTTTGATTGAATTTTTATGAAAAAATTGAGTTTAGAATGGATTTTGATAAAAAAAGTGAATTTTTTTTGTGGATTTTTTTTCAAAATAGGGTTTTTGATTGAATTTTTATGAAAAATTGAGTTTAGAATGGATTTTGATAAAAAAATGAATGTTTTTTATGGATTTTGATTTAAAAATAGTGTTGCTTATGTATTTGTATTAAAAATTATAGAATTTTATAGAATTTTGTTAAAAAGTAGGGTTTTTTGGATTTTTTTTAAAAACTAGGGTATTTTTATAATATTTTTATTTATATTGTGTAATCTTATTTAGATTAATTATTTTTTAACTTTAATCAGGCATTATGGCTGTTGAGAATGAGAATGCATAAATTCCACTAGTTGAGAATGAAAATCCACTAGCTGAGAATCAAAATGCAGAAATGCCAAATGCTCCACCACCTCCGCAACCATCAATTGAAGACTTAATTCATGAAAAATTGGAGCAATTGAAGGGAATTTGTGATGTTTGTAAGAAAATCCCTCAATTATCCTATATGTCAACCACATTGACAGGAATACTTACAAATGTAGAAATCCTCTCCACCCAACATAATGCCTTTCATTCATGGCAAGAAACCATGAGGGAATATTATGCAATGTGGATTGTATTATGATGATGCAAAAAATATCCAAATAACAAAAGCCCAAATAGCCTCTTCATTTATTAGCTCCAGTACTGGTTTGCCAGTTAATGTTAACAAACTAAAAATTTCTATAAAATGGTGCATGCACAGGGGCACAGTAGATAACTTTTGGGATTGTTGGTGTATGGTTTTTGATAAACCACCCAACAATAATCTTGATGTACCTTTTTACTTTATTAAAAAATTATACGCTAAGTTTTTGTTAGGGCACCATGTCAATTACTTTGACATTAAACCCTTCCAGGGTGTTGGTGGAGGTATACCCCAGGATAGGCCAAGGGTAGTTAGAGTAGTCAAGCTCCCACATGTTCCCCTTCCTCCCCTTCCTCTACCACCTCTAGTAAAACATCCAAATATTACAGAGGATGTAGCCACATAGACTATCCAGGCCACTCACTCTTTGAGTGGTCTTTTGGTTTCCCATGCTTCTTCAGTAGCTCAGCCACATTCTGGTGATGTTGGTGATGGATCCTATGCTGCTGCATCATCCTCCTCAGGTCCACATATTTGTGTGCCACATATTTGCAATACGTACCAGTAGATATGCTTGGGTCCTATTGTACAACCCACTGAGCATCCATTAGACACTTCTAATTATGACATCCAAGATGTGGAGATTATAGCAGATCACATGTAGGGGAGTGGAGCACACCCTATAGAGTCCTCTCCTGCTAGAGAGGTGGACATTGGAATAGTTACACATGTAACATTTAACGTATGAATTCATAACTTGCATTTAAAAAAAATGAATATTAATAAGAGATAGTATCAAGTACTAATATTTATTTACATGGTCTATTTAATAGTTAATGTCTGAGGAGGAGCTCACACGGGTGACTGATAGCACCCTTAGGGCCATTTCATTTGGCCTCGACACACACACAATATGTATTTTCACACTCACACATTTACATTTTTTTACTGTATGTATTTATATGTTTATCTTATTCTCTGCTTGTAGAAAACACCTAGTGCGACCAAGGTGCGACGCTCTCCAGACTATGGAGGCACAATGTTAGATAAGGGAAAGGTAATTGAACTCAAATTTGATTGAATTAAGATTTATAAGATCTTTTGTTGATTATGCATACATTGACATAGATTCGTAGTTTCATATGTACTTGTCATTTTTATGTACAGGCGGTTGTGAGCTATACAACATTGTTGGCAAGTGTCACAACACCTAAAGGAGTAAGTATTAAAACACCTGAAGGAGGAGGTGTTGAAACACCTGAAGGAGGAGGTGTTGAAACACCTCAAGGAGGAGGTGTTGAAACACCTAAAGGAGATAAAGAAAAATATCAGCCTAAAGAGGTATGTGTTTATTTTATTTTGTGCTTGGTAAATATGTTCTTATTACCGACAATTCTATGCTAACTTGGATCAATTTTATGTTTTTGTTTGAACATATATAGATTGATGTTACAAAATTTGGTTTGGTTGGTTCTTTGAGAGGGGTATATTCTAGGACTCCTAAACCTTCGAAGAGACATATATTTCAGGTAATCAAGATTTCAATTTTAGAGTTCAATTTTAATTCAATGTATATTGATTTTTATGTTAATTATTTGATTTTAAATTATATAGTATAACTAACCTCAATTGTGGTTTGAATTTTCTTGTGCAACTACCTTCAGAGCCAACAAGTGCTTCAAAGAGGCTCCATTTTGATGATCCACCAGTAGTTTAGGATGAGATAGACATTTTGGCATGTAAATTTTGAATAGATACTGAGGTGGCATATGCCACATATTGTAAAAATTTATTTGAGTTGGTGTTGATGCCATTTTTGTATATGGACATACACTTGATTATTGGATAATTTTATATATAGAAGTTGACAATCGAAATTTAATTTCCTCCTCATGTGCATGATTAAACTCTTTGAAAATTTAATCAAGTGAGTAATGGTTAAATATCAATATACAATAGCATAAAAAGAATGGTTAAATATTATGTAGTTTATATTCATATTGCTGATTACATTGCATTACACATCTTTCAAACTCAAAGCATTACTTCACATTGCATAAGTAACAATTAGATGCTGATAGATGAAAAAATTTCAATAACAATATAGTTTTTACAAAGTCAACCTAAGCAATTATGCTATTAATTTACATTACATAACTAATAACTAGGAGCAGCTATCAATTGCATTAGCTTGTCATGGAATTCTATGAGACCACATTTCTTTGAGGAAACTTGGCACAAAACTCACAAAAAATGAAAAGAAAGCACTCAAACAAACTTTAAAGAGGTCTCAGGCCTACTACCCCCTCATTCCACATGCTATGCAGCCATTTACTTGCAGTGTAGGGGCCGAATAGTGGAGAAAACATGTATATATATATATAGCCTAGAAGCATGAATTATGATTAGAATATCACAGAACATCATATAAACAAAAAAACCACTATAAACTTGAATGTCATTTAAAACATGCATGATAAATATTCATCGTTGAAAATTGAATTGTGGTAGCTTGATATACAGAGTCAATTGATGCCAGGGTTCAATTTGTATGATATTGAAAAAAAAGCCAACTAAGTAGAGTTATCAAAATTCTTCAAAAATCATAAGAATTCTTTTAGTACACTAGCCATTTTGACATCTTGTAGTCTCAAATGTTATTTTGTATCATTGTTACATTGGTCTTGAGAGTGATTGCATGTTTGAAGTGTATAAAAACATACCTTTTTGTAATATCAAGGATACTTTTTGAATCTTCCATGCATTGATAATCTAAAAGCAAAGGTCTTTTTCCTAATCTGTATGTAACCATACTTTTGACATTGTCAAAAAGAGAAAAACTTTCCTAATGATGGAAAGGCATGGCCAAGCAGTTCTAACTCTCCACATGAGAGAAGAGAGATGTTGGAGAGTACATCAAGTCAGTGAGAACCGAAGTGTAATGTGTTTTAGTTTTTAGTACTCCTCTATTTCTTTGTAGAAATGTGATAAATTCTTAGTTCAATGATGCTAAACAATTTTTGAAAAAAGAAAGTTGTGTCACAGTTTGCATTCAATCCAACAAGCAAAAATGAAAGCTCAACCTCTTGAAATGAAAATTCTTGTTTGCAAAAAAAAAGAATAAGAATGAGGGAGTTAAGGTGTTTGAAGTTATTTAGAGGTCACTTTTAGGGTGCAAGGCTTAAAACTTCATTTTAAATGAACTCAAACAAACTTTAAAGGGGACTCAGGCCTGCTGCCCCCTCATTCCACACACTATGCAACAATTTACTTGCGGTGTAGGGGCCAAAAAATGGAGAAAACATGTAAAAATTATATATATATGTGCAGCCTAGAAGCATGAATTACTATTAGAATATCACATTTACATCATATAAACAAAAAAACCACCATAAACTTGAATTTCATTTAAAACATGCATGATAAATATTCATTGTTGAAACTTGAATTGTGGTAGCTTGATATACAAAGTCTATTGATGCAAGGGTTCAATTTGCATGATATTGAAAAAAGAAGACAACTGAGTAGAGTTATCAACATTCTTCAAAAATCATAAGAGTTATTTTAGTACACTAGCCATTTTGATGTCTTCTTGCAGTCTCAAACATTATTTTGTATCATTGTTACATTGGTCTTGAGAGTGGTAGCTTAATATAGGTCCACAATACAAAACTTGGTTTACCTGTGCAGTGTAACAGTGGCATAGGAAGATTTTTCTTTGACAGAAAAAATGAAAGCTCAGCCTCTTGGAATGAAAATGCTTGTTTGGAAAACAAATGAATAAGAATGAGGTAGTTAAGGTGTTTGAAGTGATTTAGAGGTCGCTTTTAGAGAAGAGAGATGTTGAAGAGTACATCAAGTCAGTGAGAACCGAAGTGTAATGTGTTTTATTTTGTGGTACTCCTCTATTTCTCTGTATATGCGTGACAAATTCTTAGTTCAATGATGTTGAACAATTTTTGAAAAAGGAAAGTTGTGTCATGGTTCGCTTTCAATCCAACAAGCAAAAATGAAAGCTCGACCTCTTGGAATGAAAATGCTTGTTTGCAAAACAAATGAATAAGAATGAGGTAGTTAAGGTGTTTGATGTTATTTAGAGGTCACTTTTAGGGTGGAAGGCTTAAAAATCCATTTTAAATGCACAAAAAATAATCAAATTACTTCAAACCAATTTTATGAAGAAGTTAACTATGCTGCCCACTAGTTTCCCTTAAGAGTCCAAAGTGCTAAAAGGAAGCAATCTTTGAAGGGCTATTTCTCAGAGACCGTGATGCTTACAAACTCTCCGTTCGAGGCTATGGCATTGTGTTGGGACCATCTACAAAAAATTCTCTCGATTTTTGCTATCTTGGAGGTGTTTTCCTGTGGTGATGACTTTTTAGTGGAGGGAAAAGTTGCTAGATGTAAGCAGTGTAAAGTTGCAAAGTGGTGCAACTTTTATTTCGCAACTCGTACAACCAAATAGATTGTTCCAACACATTCAGATGGGTACGTTTATGCTAGGGATGGTCCTATCTTGCACCCAAATACGTCGAATCACTCCAAGCTATATTGGACCGATGATTTCCCTTAAGAGTCCAAAGTGCTAAAAGGAAACAAACTTTGAAGGGCTATTTCTCAGAGACTGTGATGCTTACAGACTCTCTATCTAAGGATATAGGATCATGTTGGGACCATCTACAAAAAACTCTCTTGATTTTTTCTATCTCGGAGGCATTTTCCTGTGGTGATAACTTTTCAGTGGAGGGAAAAGTTGCCAGATGTAAGTAGTGTAAAGTTGCAAAGTGGTGCAACTTTCATTCCACAACTCATACGACCAAATAGACTGTTCCAACACATCTGGATGGGTACATTTACGCTAGGGATGGTCCTCTCTTGCACCCAAATATTCCAAATCACTTCGAGCTACATTGGACTGATGATTTCCCTTAAGAGTCCAAAGTGCTAAAAGGCAACAATCTTTGAAGGGATATTTCTTGGAGACCGTGATGCTTATAGACCTCCGTCTGAGGCTATGGGATCATGTTGGGACTATCTACAAAATCCTCTCTGGGTTTTTTCTATCTTGGAGGCATTTTCCTGTGGTGATGACTTTTTAGAGGAGGGAAAAGCTGCCAGATGCAAGTAGTGTAAAGTTGCAAAGTGGTGCAACTTTCATTCCGTAACTCGTACGACCAAACAGACGGTTCCAACACGTCTAGATGGGTATGTTTACACTAGGGATGGTCCTCTTTTGCAACCAGATACACTGAATCACTTCGAGCTACATTGGATCGAGTGAAATTAGGTGAAAAATTGATGCTGACACAAGGGCACAATCACAAACTCTTTGCAACCTACCTATTTGAGGCATCTAACAAGATTATTCTGACCTCTTTGGACATCCTAAAACTCCCTTAAAACTTGACAAGAAACTAAATACAAATTTCCCTCTTTAACCCCCTTAAACCCTTGTGATAATGAGAAACTAGTTTTTGTCCAATTACTCCACAATTTTCTAAAACACCAGACCAACACATGACTGATTCAAACACCCATATCCAAGTTACAAAACATATATGAGAAACAACATAGACTCCTTTGGACCAACATTGACTTCCTATACATTCACCCTTGAAAAGGCTACTCAATTAGCCCAAAAATGCAAAGCAACATGCCTTCAAACACCACATAGACCCCTGAAACCTTGGGGAAGCAAATAAATTGCCAAGGAAAAAAATATTCTACAATTGGATTCCATTTGTATGGACCTGTAACCATCAAATAAAAAAACCCTTGTTTTTAGTGTAATTCTTGAGGGTTTATTGGATGTAGCACTTCCACAACCTTTCAGACTTTTCCACCAGCTTAGAAACCTTTATTTAGGCCCCAATATTCTTATAAAACAAAGAAACTTCTGGTATCTTAGATATTTTTGCAAACCCTAGGGTAAAAACTCTATTTTCAAGTGAGAAAAAACCACCATTTTTAGACCTTTAACTCTTCATTTGATCTTAAAACCCAGTTCTCCATGCCTTTCACTCTTGAAATATCATTTCATAATCCCTACCAAATCATCCCACCAATTCACATTGGCACACAGTAGGTGGGATGAGATTCAAGCCATTAAAATTGCAAAACTCTTATTCCCTTGTTCAAGAACCCGTCTAAAGAAAGTTTGAGTTTTGAGGCACAAGATGAATAAAGAAACACTCTATTAAGAAGTACAAATAAATTCAAGAGATGTAATAACATTTCTACATAAATTTTTGATACAAAAATACTTGAATGGCTTGTGCACAGGCAGAAAACACAAGAAATTTACAGTAAAATATGAACTGAGCAATTGAAACTTTATTGATTCAAAGAAAAAAACTCCTTCAACAAAACTTGTCTTGAGCCCTTGAAGGCCTTAAGTACATTTCTATGCCTTGGAATCCAACTCCCAATGCCTTTAACCACCAATATTAACTGACTTTTGAAACCTTAATGACTGTTGAAGGCCAAAATACAAACATTTTTCACATTAATATGACTCATAATGAAATGTTGCACTTTTCCACTTCTAACTTTACTAAGACCTCACTTATTGGCTTGAAATAGCATCATTACATGTTCAAAACACTGTTCTTGCTTGTCCCTAAACAAATTTACTAATTTTTCCTTCAAAGGCTACAAAGCAACAACTAGGACAAGTTGGGATCTCCATGTTTTTTTGACCCTAAAACCTAAAAACTCCTCCTAATACATGACCATTAGGACTATTAGATCTCATTAAAGAAAAAAACTCAAAATATTAACACTTTAATCACTGAAATGATCCACAATGATATTGTGGTGTAGGTGCTTCTGCACCAAAAATAGTGGTTACAACTTGCTAATGTCAATGAAATATGGGGGTGGCAAGATTTAAAGTTGGATCAAGCTTATGCAGGTCCTAATAGATGTGTTTGATGAATTTATAGGGTGTGGCAAGGTTGGAAACATTGATTTCCTTAAAAACCTCATGAAAGTTGCTAAAAATGAAGTTGCACCCAAGTTGGATTTGAGGAGCAAAAGTTGCAAGCCACTATAATTTATTATATATAAATGGGAGATATTACAAAACTTGGTTCAAATGAGCATACCGACAGGAAAGAACTAGGAAGAAAACCTTTGTTTGTAGCTTGATTAAGTACAAAAATAGACCCCTTTACAAAACTTATGAGTTTCCAAAATACAAACCCCTGTACATTTTAAACATACCCTTTATACAATGCCAGACATTTGACCCATATTTCAAAAAACATCACTGCGTATAGATTATGCCCATACATAATTATGACCATTTTACATTGTTTCCAATTTGAAAATTCAAATTTTACAAAATTTTCCTATTAGAGGCATTTAGGGCACAGTCTTCAAAAATAGTAGTATGTTCACATTCTGGACTGACAAGCACCTGTACAAACCATCAAGGTAGTTTAGAATAACCAATCTATATTATTCTAAATGACACAAAATATGATGAGATGGTAATGCAAACTATAAAAGATGCTTAGAATAACCAATCTATATTGTTGTAATCTATTGCATACCTCTCCGAAAGGATCAAAGTTGGCTATTGTTGCAACAGGTCCATGATCAATTGTGCCAGGAATATCACAAAAGTGGGAAAATGAAAATATATATTGTCACAATAGAAAAGATGCTTAGACTACCAAATCTATATTAATCTAAACAACTTGAATGATGATGAATTGGTGATGCAAACTATAAAAGATGCTTAGAATAACCAATCTATATTATTCTAAATGACACAAAATATGATGAGATGGTAATGCAAACTATAAAAGATGCTTAAAATAACAAATCTATATTGTTGTAATATGTCGCATACCTCTCCAAAAGGATCAGAGCTAGCTATTGTTGCAACAAGTCCACAATCAATCATGCCAGGAATATCACAAAAGTGGGAAAATGAGAAATCTATATTGTCACAATAGAAAAGATGCTTAAACTAACATATCTATATTAATCTAAACAACTTGAATGATGACGAGTTGGTGATGCAAACTATAAAAGACGTTTAGAATAACCAATCTATATTGTTCTAATCTATCGCATACCTCTTTGAAAGGATCAGAGCTGGCTATTGTTGTAGCAGGTCCATGCTCAATCTTGCCAAAAATATTACAAAAGTGCATACAAAATATCACTATTAAAGACACCTGCATTGCAATAGTATATAAAATATCAGTATTAAATAAAGAACACTAATGAACTTAATCATAATGAACATAAGCATTCTAACTTCCATTCTTGAAAATGCTATTCAAGTGTGCTTGAAGGGTCATCTCTTTGCTTAAGAGTATCCAATATTACTTCATGATCAACATTACTAAGTGTCCATAGTTGTTTTGTCTTTGGTCTGGGATGATGCTTCAACAACTTAACATTTGTTTCTATAACAAGGTATAAATACATGAGAATGGTTTTTTGTTTCTCATGGTCTTCAAATGTAGGTATGCCATTCTTTCTAATCATGTATGTTCACAACCAAGTTCCTGCAACCACAATTGAACCTGTAGGATACACAAAACCATCATCATCTTGCATTGGTTGTGTTAGCTTATGCTTTACCCACCCAGATCGAGCCAACCAATAGTATGATCTCTCTTCATTCCCATGTGGTGCAACAATTGCAAAAATATGTCCTAGCTATAGTAGATCTGAAAGCAAGTCGTAATCAACTGAACTTTCCATTGTGTCATTTTTCATGGATATTGTTTGAGATAAAGGAGTTAGATATTGTGGTACCCATGTATCCACCCACTCACTTGACTCGTATTGAGCCCCCTCACACTTAATACAACTCTGACAAAAACAAGCCAACTCTAGTGTCTAAATGGTCCATGTGCCTATATCTAAGCTTTGAAATGAATGCATCTTTGAAGAATCTTTGATTGTATGACAATCCAATCTGCCTTCCACTATACCCTTCTCAATGAACCAAAAGAATCTGCGCACTGTTGAATCAAGTGTCCCTTTGTGTGATAATGTTGAACTACACCAATCAACAATAGAATGTGCATCACTGAATTTTGCTCTTGAAATCTTCAGTTTCTCCTTAACTAGGGCTCTCTTTATGCATGCACTTGCTCCATCATGCTCCCCTTTCCCATGTCCAGCTTGAAAAAAACTCCAAATATGAGGTAGACCCCTCTCTACATGCATTCTACTAAACCAATAAAACATATGAGCATTCTTGAATTGACTTGTGCAATTATCTAACCAAATTAGATGTCAAACCAGTGCTATATCATGCTCATGCAAGAACTCAAAAAAATTCTTGAAACAATGTTGGACATACTTAGACGAGTGAGATCTATCATCACTCATATAAAAATGATACTCTCTGATTATCTTTCGATCCTCCTCTATACTATCAGGTGCATGTCTAAATGTTATGTGGACAAAAATAGCAATATGAATGGAATTGTAATACTGAGATTGTTCCTTGTTTTATGGTTGCAATGTGTAGTTTTCTGCAAAATCAACCACTGATATAATAGTGCCAATCAGAAAAGAGTCCTTACACATCCTAAATTGTTGATGCAACCACTGAGACCTATGACTATGCCTTGCAAACTTGTAGAAAATATTTTCCTTAAAGTCTGAAATAAAATCAGCAACACTGCATTCTTTTGAAACCAACTCACATCTAGAACCTTCACCTCCACTCTGCAAAGTATATTTGACTATCTCATATCTCTTTTTCTCAACAAGATTCTTTCCAAATTCATGTTCGGAACTCTCATGAAAACATTGAACAAACTTTGACAAGCCACCACATTGTGAGCACTTTGCATTTAAACAATCATTTCTATAGAAAAAGCAACCATCATCTCTAGAACATAAAAAAGATCTAGCAAGTCCCTTGATGATTTTGGAAGATGCATTGTACCACACTCCTGCAATATTTCATTAGTATGAAAAGTAGAATGGATATAGCATAATAGTTCATGGTACATTGAAAACTCCACATGGTATTTGCAACAATAAGTATTACGAATTTTAAGAGGTACACAATAAAATGGCTTCAAACCTTCAAAAGTCCTTTGCGAGATTTCCATATTTGGATGTGTTTCAATAAATTTTTTGAACAACATTGTTTGTCTTGATTCCAAGAAATGTTTAGGATGTGGTGTATGGTCTCAATTTCCAATTCTTAACTTTAAAACATCCTTTGCATGGGTGATACTCTAGAGTTATCATGCCAAAATTGTTGAATTACCTGCTTTACATTATCAGTTAGCTTCTCATCAACACATGGAAGCCTCCTCAAAAAATCCCATGTATCATTTTAAAGAGGATCATCTATTCTTTCTCTTCTTGCAAGTGCTCTATCCAAAGTTTTACGATTTATGTCAAAATCAATACAAGTTTGTCTCATAAAGTGAGCCTTTTTCAATTGATGGCTTACTAGGGCAGTTGTAATGACTCTTCGAGTAGCTCTCTTATCCTTTTCCTTGTTATTTTTTCCAATATACTTGAGAGCATTAAATTTTTTTTTGAAAATAGTAAAAAAAAATTCGGTCTTCTTGTTCACATGAATCTTCAATTTGGCTAGCAAAGGTCTCATCTTTTGCATCTTTAGCAATTGTACAAGAAGTTGGCATTGCTTGGTCAATGTATTATCGCTAAAATATTGGTTGAAAAGTCTTCTAGACCACAACTGAACAGTTCATGTTGACCTCTTGCCTTCAAATTTTTTTATAATGTTCTCATCAAATTCAAGTAACCATTTAGGGGTTCTTGAAGGTCTTGAATTTAGAATATGTCTTTCTTCCACACAAGGTTCTTGATTTCTCATGTAATCTGGTGAAACATAATTTACACTTAGTTCAATATTATGTTCAACATCTTCAATTCCAACATTTTCACCTTCAATTTGAGTAATTTCATTCCCAATTTCAGTATCATATTCAACATCTTCAAATCCAACATTTTCACCTTCAACATTTTCATTATCAATTTCAATATTTTCATTCCCAATTTGAATATCATGTTAGATATCTTCAATTCCAACAATTTTAGCTTGAACATTTTGAGTATCAATTTGAACATTTTCATTCCTAATTTCAATATCATGTTCAACATTTTCACCTTGTACATATTCAATTTCCTCTTCACTTGAAAGACCATAGGGCTCAAATTCACCAATATTTAACATGCTTTGTCTTCTCTTCCTATGATCTTCTTTATCTTTTTGTCTATATGCTTCAATTTGTTCTTTTGTAAGCTTTCTCTTAGGTTTATGCTTTCGGTCACTACTGCTCCCCATTATACCTCATAAAAGATGCTAAAAAATAATTGTTTATGAAAAATTTGAGTACAAGATGCTCCAAAAAGTTGAACTTTGTCTCTTCTTGTCTAAAATCACATGTTTGTCACCTGCAAAAAGAATGTAGGGTCTGTTGGAATGCAAAAAATGGGCCATATGGGGTTTTGGTATGGCCCACAAATCAAATATCCGACTAAATCCGATATCTGATATGATTTTTTTAAAATAAAACAATTTTATAATGCTCTATAATGACAGGATTTTAGTGCTATAAATCAGATATCCGATTTGTGCATATATAGACCTAAT
>VDFB02000008.1:201751958-201827465 GCA_007258455.2 Sequoia sempervirens
GTGATCATGGACTGTGGAAACAAAATGTTATATATTGTATATTCTAAACTAGATATATTAAATTAAACTATAAAATATTTATTGTATTTTCTAAATCATATATTATAAAGTGTATAACATTTTTTAAAATCATTTATAAACCAAATTGAATATCTGATTCAAAATGGATATCCGATTCAAAATGGATATCTAATTTGAAACATATATCCGATATTTCTGACACAGAATTTATTGCCTAGGGATTAGCCTTAGGCTTGCTTTGGAATTTGGCTTGGACATGCCAATCCTAAGAAGTCAATGTAAAAAACATGTTTAACAACTTACCTTGTTTTTGTAGACTTCGCCCATGTGGCTGACGACTTTTTTTAGCCAAAATTGATGAAATGAAAAGGGTTTGTAGAGGAGACTCTCAACTTTCCACCAATATAAATTATTCTTTACTTTGAATTTAATAAATAATTATTATTCATTTTCTATTAGAATTACGACTAAAGTCCTTATTGATAGGATGATTGAAAAACATCTATAACTTTCAAAGCGGTATCATATTTTTTAAATCCAAAACATCGTCACATTCTATGCTTCACATAATATGAAAAAATAAAAATTGAATTTTATGAAGTTTTGACCAAGTTAAGGTGGTGGACATATGAGTTTTAAGTTGTAATAAAAATTCATAATTAATTATTTACTTGGAAAAATTTACAAAAAAATATGTGTCACATCAGAACATGGATTCCTCTACTTATATCAAAAATCTCATAAAAAAATATTATCATTTTATTGTGGTTAGGGTGGTCAGACAGACACCTACTTATTTTTTCCTTGAAATTTAAGTACTATTGCATTGACATTTCAAATTTTCACCAAATAGACTTTAAAAAAAAAAAAAAACTTAGTAGTTTAGAAACTACATTCAATTTTCCATAGATTCTATTCTTCCATATTTTTGAAATAATATAGATAACTTATTCAAATTTTTATGTCAAGTTGCCTAACTCTAATTTTTCTGAATTTTCATTGCTACTTAAGGGCCTGTTTTTTCCATGATGACCTTGTACCTACCCAACATGGAAGAAAATTATTATGGTTAGGGTTAGGGTTGGGATTAGGTTACACTTAACATTAGGATTATGGTTAGAGTTAGGGTTTACGTTAAGGTTTGGGTTAGGACTGGGGTTAACATTATGAATAGGGTTATAGTTACAATTAAAGTTCATAATAGGGTTAGGGTTAGGGTTGGAGATTAGATTTAAGATTAACATTTGGGATAGGGTTAGGGTTAGAGATAAATTTGGGATTATGGTTGGATTAACATTAATAGTAAGATTAGGGTTATGGTTAGGGTTAGAGTTATGATTAGAGGTAGAATTAGAACATGGGTTGGGGCTATGATCACAATTAGGGTTAGGGTTAGGTTTAGAAATGAAATTAGGATCAAGGGTATGATCAAGGTTAGGGTTAGGGTTTAGAGATAGAAGACATTAATAACTCTAACCCTAACCTAAACCTTTTAGGGTTAGGGTTAGGGTTAGATTGGGTTTTAATTAATGACAATTAGGGTTTAATTATGGTTAAGATTTAATTATGCTTAGGGTTAGGGTTCAATTGGTGTATGGGATAAAGTTTAATTCTATGGTATGGTTAACATTAGGGTTAGTATTAGAGATTAGGGTCAGAGTTAGAAATTGAAAATACTGTGATGATTTGATTATTTATTAGGGTTAGAGTTAGGATATAGTGGCTATCAATTTTTATTTGGTTAGGGTTAGGGCTAGGGTTGGAATTAGCATAAGGGTTAGGGTTAGGACTATGATTACAATTAGGATTAGATGTATGGTTAGGGTTAGAAATACAACTAACATTAGGGTCAAGGGGTTAGTTTTAGTATTAGTACTTGGGATAGGGTTAGACATTAGGGATACAATTAGGGTTAGAGATAAAAATAGGATGAGGGATTATGGTTAGGGTTAGGATTATGGTTATGATTATGTTCAAGGTTATAATTAGATGTAGAATTAGGTTTATGGTTGGGGTGAGAGTTAATATTATGGTTATAATTAGAGTGATGATTATAGTTTGGGTTATAGGGTTAGGTTCAACATTGGGATTAGGATGAGGATTATGATTAGAGATAGAATTAGGGTTATCATTAGTATTAGGGTTAGAATTAGAGTTAGGGTTTAAGTTAGGGTTAAAGTTTGGATTAGGGTTAGAGTTAGTTTGAGAGATAGAATTGGGGTTAGGGTTAGGGTTAGAATTAAGGTTAGAATTGAGGTCAAGGTTAGGGTTAGGGTTAATATTAGGTTTAGGGTTAGAGATATAATTAGGGTTAGTTTCAAGTTCACATATACATATATAATTAGGATTAAGGGAAAGGATAGGGTTAGGGTCAAAGATGGATTTAGAATTAGGAGATAGGGTTAGGGTTAGGGTTATGGTTAGATTTAGAACTAGAGTTATGGTTAGAGTTAGAATTATTGTGTGTTAGGGTTATGGTTAAGGTTAGAGTTAGATTTAGGGTTATGGTTAATTTAAAAACTATAATTCTAATCCTAACCTTTATCCTACTTCTAATGTTAACCCTAACTATAATGTCAATTATAATTCTAACCCTATCCATGATTCTAACCCTATTCATAATCTTGATTATTATGACAACCTTGATCCTAATTGTAGCCCTAATTATAACCTAAACTAAATTAACCTAATTTTAACCCTACTATTATTGAATGCTAATCTTAATCCTAGTTGAAACTTAACCATAATTAAATATAAACCCTAATTGAAACACTAATTAAATCCTAATTGTACATATTAACCCATCTTGTAATTATAGTAATAACTCTAATTGAATTCTAATTCTAACCCTTATCCTAATTCTAATAGTAACTCTGACCCTAACTATAACCTTAATTTTAATTCTAATCCTAACCATATAATTCTAACCCTAACCATAATTCTAACCCTATTCATGATTCTAATTCTAACACTAACCCTATTTCTAATGGTAACCATAACTCTAACTATAATATTAATTGAACCCAAACCTTAACCATAATTAAAACCTAACCCTAGATGAACCCTTACCCAAACCTAATGTTAACCCTAACCCTAACTCTGATTGAACCCTAACCCTAACCCTAGTTGACTCCTAACCCTAAACCTAATGGTTACCCTAAGTTTTTTCTATAACCCTAATCTTTACCCTAACCCTAATTTAACCCTACTCTAACCCTAACCCTAATTTAAATTTGATCCTAATAAATACCTAATAATAATGTTATATAAATTATTTTTAATTTTAAATTATATGATAAAATTAAGTGCTATATTTAGAGTTAGGGTTGAGGTTAAAAATAGTGTTTGTTTTAATTTTATTATTATGTTTAGAGTTAGATTTAGAGTTAGAGTTAAAGTAAGGGTTAAGGCTAGGGTTAGGGTTAGGGTTAGGGTTTGGATTATAATAAGTATTACAAAAAATAATTAGTGTTAAATTATACTAATTATGTAATACAACTAAATTAAATTAAATTAAATTAAATTCCATTTTAAAATAATTCAGTACTTACTAATTCAAGTACTAAAATCTATACATAAAATTAACTTCTCTATTTTTTTTACTTTGCACCCAAATCATTTCATTTTTAAAAATTGTACTAAATTCTAACTTCAAGAAAATAATAAAATATTTTACATAGACAATTTTTTTATTTAAATCTTTTTTAATATGTTTACAAGAGGAATACACCTACATTTTTTATATTTTTGGTTCAATTAAGTTGTATTGTTTTGATTAGAGGTAAAAAATGGGTTATGAAGGGGCCCGAAACCCTTTAAAAAAAAAGAAGCTAAAAAAACAAGAAAACAACATTACGTAGCAATCGACCCAATTGCAGCGAACCAACAGCCAAAAAGTAGCCAAAAAGAGGGCAACCAACCAACATCACTACATATTGTTTAGTATCTGTGCAACCTCCACTTTACTAGCAACCACCTTCTGCACAACATCCACAATATTAGACACCCCTATACTAGAGGCCCTGCCCTGAGCTTTCACTCTATTTCTAGTTCTAACCCTCAACCCACTAGTTTTTACTTCACCACTCAAAACACTACCTTTCACACCACCCTCACTCACCAACACACTCCACATCTGACAACTTACCCACAGTAGTAGTATCATCAATAGACACAATATCCTTTCTCTTTTTCCCAATAATCACATGGGAGATCACCTTGGCAGAGTCATAAATGCCCAAAACCTTAAAGACATCTCCACTGTATTGTTGTTTAAATTTGAGTAATGAATAATAAAATCAAGCACAATATCTTAAACTTAAATTTCATTCTAAAATTGAATTAAATTCTAATTTTAAAAATTCATAAAATATTTATTATCTAGATATTAAATAATTAATTTAATAAAATTACATATTCATTTTAAATTGTAAAATTTGGATATAGAAGAAACCTTTCCATTTTCTTTTTCTTATTTTTTCATGCAAATCATTTCACATTCTAAAATTAAACTAAATTCTAATTTCAAAAAAATCATAATTTTTTTAAGTACAAAAGCTTTTCATTTTTATTTTTTATAAGTTGGTAAGGGAAATATTTAGTTATAGATTTTCTTAGTTCAATTGAGTTGTACATTGATCTTTAAATTCAAATGAATGATTAATTATTTCAAAAATAATTAATCTAATCAGCAAAATATTTTCAAAAGCATGATCTCTTGGAAATAAACTTCTAAAAAAAGATATAACACCTATTTTTTTTCTAATATTGAAATAATGTAAAATATATTAGAAAATCATTGTTATTTTTAATCAATTGTACTTTTTGTTAAATCAATTTCTTACATATAAAAGAAATGTTATATAGATTTTCTAAAATAATTGCTACTATTATGTTGGCCCACATTGAAAAAGAAAAAACATAGTTTTAGAAAGATTGCACCAGATATAGATATTTAAAGAAAAACTTAGATTGGACAATTAAAATGAAAAATTCAAAAGATGAGCAACCACTGTAATTGAAATAAAAAACCCACAACATCAGAAATTGAAATTTATATATAGTTGGTGAATTTTTGTATTTAATGTTTAACAACTATGCAATTTTTATTTAAGATTTGAGAATTGGTGAGAGCTAAAGTTTGATTATGTGGATTTAAGTTGGGGTTTAATGAAATTTGGTTGAAATAGTTAGAATTGGAAGAGTGTTGTGCTCATATTTCTTGATTTGCTATAGAGATTAGAGGAATATAGAAGAAATAAATTAGCATTATATATTTTAGATTCAATGCTTGACCTTTCGATTTTGTTTCATCTGTTTGATTAAGCCATACATTTTGATGTTTAGGATTGTTTTGGAAAATTTGAAATGTGAGAAAATAGTCAAGGAACAATTATAATTCATTTTTGGTAGTTCTATATATGAATTCAATGAGTTTGACAAACAATTTCTACATTGAGAAGTGGATTATATGTATGCAAGAAAATAAATGGATGTATTTTTAAAACACTCTATATTTCAGCAATTTTAAACAAAATTACGAGACCGATTTCATTTTAACACAATTTTCTATAGTAGTTTAAAATTTAGGTATGGAGCTACATATGAGCAAATATTGGAATTGGGATTTTTTTGGGGTTATTATCTTTAGTATAAACCTAATCCACACATTTATTACATTGTAAACATGAATTAAATTTAAGCTAAATGCGTGATAACAACAACAAAAACTAAAATTTTAGTCTGATCCTTTTTTTCCCTACAGTTGGAAAAACCTGAAAAGATAACCAGTAGATATGAAAGATAAACATTTTAGCTTTCAAATATAACAAATAATGATCAATACTTACTGAATCATACTTTCTTTTACTAGACATTGAATAAGATCAAAATAATTGCATTTTTCTTTCCCTCGTTGAAAGATCATTGTTGAAACTTCAATAGTGAATTCTTCTATTTTCCCATAACTTTCTAGAGCTTTGTACATAGATCTCCTTAGAAAAAAATAAAATCTCAAAATTAATTTATCCTCATGTGAGCATTAAGTTCAAGAATTCTACAGAAAAATATGATGAACACCATTGCTTTACATTGACCCAAGAACTCCTACAGTGAAAAGGACCAAAATGAAAAAAAATATGCACAAATTTCTCTACAATAACTCATAATTTAAAACTTTCAAAACATGAAGTAACTATGCATACATAGTCCAAAATCTTTGCAAAATTTCTCTAAGTACAGAAAAGCATCCATTGAACCAAAAGACATACCACTGTTAAGCCAAAAAAAAAATGAAACAAAAAAGGCCAACAAAAACCCAAAGGTGATTATCATGTGTTTTATGTCTATACTGTCACATAGAGAGTTAATTCCATCACATTTTATGCCCATTGTATTTTTGAACTCCAAAAAAAATAAAAAAGGTAAGATGAATATCACTAGTTATAAAGAAAAAGATAGGGTGTGTTGTGAATCAAACATGGGACCTCAAGACTTATACAAACAAGTAAATAGGCACATTAGTCAATCATGCAAAATTGTCTGGGATTGTTTCTTGTGCTATTCTCTATAACAGCAAAACATTTAATAACAAAGGGAGAGTTTTTCCTCTTCAAGATCCCTTTTCCCTTCATTGAATATCCCGTGGCATTTAATGACAAGGGGAGAGCCATCTTTCTTTAGGATCTCCATCTCGTGAATTATCTAACCCTTGATGTTCTAGTTAGGCTGCCATGGATGAATTTCAAGGAATACACTATCGAAGTCTTCTTGTGTTGCATGAATTCCATGCCCCACATTTCTTTTTTGACTACAACAAACAAACTGTAATGCTTGTCGTGCAAACCCCAGAGAACAAACATTGCAACCAATTTTTTTTAAGACAATACAATTAAACATGCAATAAACATTAAACCATAATCACATTGTACATTACATTACATTATCACACTTAGTTCTCTGCGGCACGCGAGGTTACATTGCAACAACTAATAATGAAAGTAAAAGATAAAGATAAACAACATATACATTAATATAATAATAACCATGAATAAGAGTACATCCATAAACCAAGAGTGAGAGTATTGCTATGTCACAAATTACAATCATAATGAATCTCATATGATAATGTTACAAAGGATCCTAACTATTACATCATCGTTTATTTCATTACATTACAAGCTCTTGATAAATGAATTACAATAAATTTCCCAACATGTGGGATGATACAAAGTACAATAAAATCTAAATTACAAAGGAACACTAGTACAAATCCAATTGTGGAAATGCTGAGAAGATAGAATGTTGATGGGGAAGCCAATGGGTGCGGAGCACATTCCACCCAACCATGTGAATTATAAATAACTCACCCCCTGTGCTCAGAGGTGACAAGGAAGTTAACTCGACCATGATTGTCAAACTGACTCCATGAACAACATAGTACAAATACAAATACAAACACAAAGTTTACAATGACATAATCCACAACATTCACGAGTCAACATAATAAGACTAAATCTAGGAGACTCATCACGATAAACCAAAGCAATAACAATTAACAAGTCACCAAAGAACATTCATAAATCATTTCCAAAGAATCTGAAACAACATATAGAATACAAATTTCCAGAGGCAACAAGAAATAATGCACAAGGGTGTCTACTGGAGAGTGTCATCACATAGCTCTCATGGGATATCCTGGCCCTTCATCCAACTGAGGCGTCGACACCCATCTATGGATCTCCTAGCCCTTCCTCCTACTCGAGGCGCCAACACCATAAGGTAGCTCATGCAGAGCTGATAACCTCTCATGGGGACAAGGTTACGACTTTTCTGACCATGGCCTTCTTAGTCTATCATTAGTCTATGATAGCCCTAATGCATAGACGAGGAATCCAATATTTATTATCTTGTGTGTTTTACTACCCATCCCCCTAAATTCTATTGTTTAGGTTATCACTTGTTTAACTACTCTTATGTGGGTTATCCTAAGCTCTTCCTCCTTTCAAGGTGCCAACCCCCACGGAGAGCTACTCTCCCTAAGACCCCTAACATAAATCAAAACTAGGCAAGGGTTGTACTCAAACAGATAAAGCACATAACTCAAACCAAGCCACGCGAGGCATAACTCATCTCATGATAATTCATAAACAAAACTCAACAACCTGTACAACCCTTCCAAGCATAATACCAAAAAATTTCAACTCCAAAAGTATAACCAAAATGAGGATAACATTAAAAGATTAAATCATGCCTTTGGAAAAAAGTTTCACAAACTACCACGGGATTCCCACATCAATATAAAAGCCAAGACAAAAACCATAAAGAAAAAGAAACACTCAAATTAATTTTACAAAGTTGCACCATTAATTCCAATTCATTCTCAATTAATCAATTAAAATAATTTCTCAAATGCTAACCAATACAAAGAAATAAGATTCTGATTTACGAATATAAAAAGAATAATTGTCTCAATATGTGTATACATATACATGTGCAACAAGGGATAAAGCTAATTTTCAAATAACTACACTATATATTTATATAAAATTAATTAAAATATTAAATAAAACAATTCCCACGCGAGTATATATATATAAATAAATAAAATAAAAAAAAAACTTAATACCATGTACCCAGGCCAACGGCCTATAGGCTGCCCGCAACAGTCCTATTGACTATTGCGTACAACAGTCATTAAGACTGTCGTGCTCAGCACTCTAAGACTGCTGCGTGTAGTACAAGCACGACAGGGGGGTGTAGGGAGGGGGTATGGCTATGGCCGTCCCTCCCCCAAACCCCCCAAAAAAAAAATATTTTCTTTATATTATATTTTTTTTAAAACAAAACAAATTTTTATTCTATAAAAAATTGCAATTCCATCCTTTATAGGAATGGACACCGATGACAGTCGACCATAATTTCGTTTTTAGAAAAAAAAACAAATTTTCAACTACTTTAAACACAGATTTTTAATTTAAGATAAATAATATATATATATGTATATATAATATATATATGTATATATAATATATATATATATATATATATATATCATATATATATAAAATATATATATATATATATATATATATATATATATATATATATATATATATATATATATATATATATATATATATATATATATATATATATATATACTATATATATATATATATATATATATCATATATGTAAATATATATATATATATATATATATATATATATATATAGCAGGAGACTATTTTCTATGTAAACACAAAAAATCACACATTTGAGATATATGCATATATATGATTATAGAATATTTCAAATCCATTAAAATAAAAAGATTGATCTTTTTCCACAGTAAAGTAATAGAGAGAAATTGGGCATATTCAAATGAAATTCGATGGAATTCCTTTCTATTTGTTTGCAATATAAACGATTTCAAATTTCTAAAAGAATTTTCTTTTAAAGAACTAATTATTTATTTATTTTCTTTTCTCAGAGAAATCATTTTTATCTAATTCTCAAACATATTTTCTTTTACAAGCATAGATTGATTCAAAACACATTTCTATTCTTTTTATAGATTCAAAAACAATCAAGAGGAGAGGGTGGAACCTGGAGTCCTGTGCTCTCGAGAATCTGGTGAAGCTTGCTTGATCCCGATGGCCTCTACGAAGAGCTTCTCGTTCCTGCTTTGAAATCTCCTCTCCAAAATAACACCAGCAAAAGATTGAAAATCCCTTTCTAAAACTCTCCTCAAAATATAGCAAGCAAAAGAATGAAATTATCTTTCCCGAAAAAAAACTTCCCAAGATTCAACAATACAGAACAATTATTTTATGCCACTTCTCTCTCAATAATCCTTTGTGTGTGAAAAAATCACAAAATTTTCAATTAAATAAAAGATATTGCCCTTGCACTCTAAAAGCTCTAAAAATCCAAAATAAAAGAAATTATTTATTTAAAAACAAGTTTTTCAGTCAACTCTCAAATCTCATTCGTTCTTTCATCTTTTTCTATTCTTTTATTTATTTATTTTTCTATTCTTCAATACTTTTTGTTTTAATTTCTGTTTTTACAACTTTACTTGCAAAGCACATTATTTAATTTATTTAAATCATTTATTTTAATAATTATCCTCAACAAGATAATTAATCAAAATAACAAAACACAATTTAATATTTAATTAACATTTAGTAACACACATGTCTTTTTAAAATAAATAAAACATTTAAATATTTTAAATACAATTTAATCTAACATTATAATAAACAATTATTACCATCATTTAATTAAATAAAATACAACTTATAAAATACCAACTTCAATAAAATATGACAAGACACAAACATGAACCACAAAGAACGACAACTACAAGAACGTACAATACCATTCAATTCGACAGTTTGACAACATGGGACAGGATGACTTCATTGTCATCTCTGTTTCAACATTATACCGTTGGGTTATTAGTGCTCACCCTGTCTTGCCAAAGCAGGTGGAATCGAGACTCTGTACCTGCAATCCCTGCATACAAACCAAGTCATGTACATGTGCATACATTTATATAAAATCAGAGCATAACATTGTGAGAAGGAATTACAGCGTAGTAGGGCACTCGCGAACGAGTGATGCTACACTGTCCTTTCATCACATCTATTCTAACAATATAATATAACTGATAAAATAACATTTCTAAACTAACAGATCATTTCATAACATAGTTTATTAAATCACTGCATCATAACATAATTTTGAAAATCAACTAACATCATCAACCATAATGTCATGTCAATAATCATGTCCTCAAATGTATAAGCATAAACACCAAAGTCTACTAGTCAAACCACCAAGCCAAACAATAACAGTACCATCAAACCAAACCATAAGGAGTACAATCACAGTCACAAAGTAACAAACCAAGCATAGAAAAATAATAAATCCAAATAGTAAGAGAAGGGGTATTACACAAACAAACAAAGAGTGATTCAATTGTTAGATTTTTGTTCTCTTTTGACTGCAACAAACAAAACCATTTTGAAACATGATTGAACCATTTTTAAAGTAAATTCAATTTAAACAGATAAAACTAATGCCAAACCTGCACAGAAAGCTATAGGCTAGTGAGAGCAGACATAAAATATGTATTTACCCAAATCAAAAACCATATATAACACCATTTGCATAATAAGCGTTACACTGCCACTGCTGATTGTTTGGAATGGTTTCCATACAAAGAAAATGTAATATTTGGTGTTACCTCTATGCCTCCTCAATTTTTGGACGTCAGTTTGTTGCTCACAAGTACCGCCATCTAATCATCATTTTAAATGTAGTTCCAAAAACTTGACACAAGTTTTTTTCATCCCTGCTGTGACTATAGATATAGATATAATTAGGGTTAGGGTATGTGCAGGATCATGATGGGCCAAAAAGTGGCAATATGATGGGTATGTGTAGGGTATGTGGCTGACAACTTTTACCCAAAATTGATGAAATAAAAAGAGTTTTTAAAGGAGATTCTTAGCTTTCCACCAATATAAATTATGCTTTACTTTGACTTTAATAAATAATTATTATTCATTTTCTAATTGAATTACGACTAAAGTCTTGATTGATAGGCTGATTGAAAAACATCTATAGCTTTCAAACAGGTATCACATTTTTTGAATTTGAAACATGCGTCACATTCTATGCTTCACATACTATAGGATTAAAAAATAAAAATTGAATTTCATGAAGTTTCAACCAAGATAAGGTGGTCACCATACGATTTGTTATATTTTTTAAAAGATGTAAAAAAAATTCATAATTAATTATTTCTTGGAAAAAAATTATAAAAAAATATGCATTACATTGAGACATGAGTCCTATACTTGTATCTAAAATATTATAAAAAAAATCATTTTATGGTGGTTGGGTGGTTAGACAGAAACCACTTCTTATTTCTCCCTAAAATTTAAGTACTTGCATTGAAATTTTAAATTTTCACCAAATAGATTAAAAAAAAAAAAAAACCTAGTAGTTTAGAAACTACATTCAATTTGCTATAGATTCTATTCTTCCATATGTTTGAAACAATAAAGATAACTTATTCAAATTTTTACGTCAAGTTGCCTAACTTCGATTTTTCTGAATTTTTTGCCACTTAAGGGCCTATTTTTTCCATGATGATCCTGCACATACCTGTTAGAGATATAATTAAGGTTAGTTTCAACTTCACATCTACATATAGAATTAGGATTGGGGGCAAGGATAGGGTTAGGGTTAGAGATGGATTTAGAATTAGGAGATAGGGTTAGGGTTAGGGTTAGGGTTATGGTTAAGGTTAGAGTTAGAGTTAGGGTAAGGGTTAGGGTTAATTTAAAATCTATAATTATAATCCTAACCTTTATCCTACTTCTAACACTAACACTAACACTAACATCAATTATTTAATTCTAACCCTATCCATAATTCTAACCCTATTCATAATCTTAATTCTTATGATAACCTTGATTCGAATTGTATCCCTAATTAAAACCTAAACTAAACTAACCTAACTTTAATCCTATTATTATTGAATGCTAATATTAATCCTAGATGAAACCTAACCATAATTAAATATAAACCCTAATTGAAACACTAATTAAATCCTAATTGTAGATAGTTATCAAACATTCAATCAGTTGATTCGAGTAAAACTAAAGAGAGGGCGATGGAGAGCATTGGTCTATGCAGGCTATGGCCTACATGAGGGGCCTTTCATTCTTGCATGTGCCCGATCTTGGGCTTATTTGCTTCCTGCTTTAGAGTTGGGTGTGGGGTTGGGCTTTGTCAGGTGTTCGGGGTGTGGTTTGTGGCTGCTGGACGAGGTTGGGGCCGGCTTTTTGTCTCGCAGTGTTTGCAGTTTCAACTTTTCTTTTGTTGGTTTTCGTAGAGTGTGCTTTCACCTATGGTTATGGCTCCAGGTGAGACTTCTAGGGAAAAATACCCTTTGAACTTTTGTGCTACTATTGGGGTTTCTTCCCCAAACCAAAAGACAAGAATGTTTGATAATAGTTTATTTTCCAATGATGTTGGAGATGGAGGTTTTGTGCCAACAGGAGGATCTCGAATTCCGAAGGTGACTGGTTGCCTGAAATGCTCTAAGGAGAGACCCGTTTTGGTGATTCAACCAGAATCCATTGCTAAGGACATTGAATATTTTTCGAAGCATACCTTGCTTTGCAAATTCATGGGAATGAGGGTTTCACTTCAATTTTTGGAGTCATGGTCGTAGCGGACTTGGTCTCCTGAGGGGGAAATGGACATTATGTTGTTGGCTAACAACTACTTCATGGTGGTTTTCAATTGCATGGCAGATCAGAACAAAGTTTTTGAGGGTGGACCTTACTTCCACAATCAGGTTGGTCTTTTTATGAAACCTTGGCATGCGGGTTTCAATCCTTCAGAGGAACTACCAAAACATGTTCCTATTTGGGTGCGTCTCCCCATATTTCCTGTTGAGTGCTGGCATAATGATATCCTACACAATGTGGCTGCGCTATTGGGTAAACTTGTGGGTGCCTCTCAACAAACGAGGGAAAGAAAGGTAATGAATTTTGCTCGCATTTGTGTTGAATTAGATTTAAGCAACCCTCTTCCTGACTCCTTAGAAATTTGGGCGGGTTCATATTCTTGGGTTCAACAATTAGACTATGAAACACTGCCATTCCGTTGTCATCTTTGCCATGAATATGGCCATCTTCAGAGAAGATGCCCAAGATCTAAGCCATTTGAGACTCAGTCATCTCAACCCCCTTGTAACCCTCTAAGGGGCGACAAAGGTAAAGCGCCTATGTCTAGTGGCTATGTGCAGGATCATCATGGAAAAAATAGGCCCTTAAGTGGCAAAAAATTCAAAAAAATCAAAGTTAGGAAACTTGACGTAAAAATTTGAATAAGTTATCTATATTATTTCAAAAATATGTAAGAATAGAATCTATAGAAAATTGAATTTAGTTTCTAAACTACTAGGTTTATTTAAAAAGAAAAAAAATCTATTTGGTGAAAATTTGAAATTTCAATGCATTAGTAATTAAATGTCAGGGAAAAAATAAGAAGTAGGTGTTTGTCTAACCACCCTAACCACAGTAACATGATTATATTTTTTTATAATATTTTATATATAAGTAGAAGACTCATTTCCTGATGTGATGCATATTTTTTTGTAATTTTTTTCCAAGTAAATAACTAATTATGAATTTTTTATTACAAATTTTAAAAAATATAAAAACTCATATGTCTAACCACCTTCACTTGGTCAAAACTTCATTAAATTCAATTTTTCTTTTTTTAATCCTATAGTATACAAAGCATAGAATGTGAAGCATGTTTCAGATTCAAAAAATGTGATACCATTTGAAAGCTATAGATGTTTTTCAATCAACCTATCAATTAGGACTTTAGTCGTAATTCAAATAGAAAATTAATAATAATTATTTATTAAATTCAAAGTAAAGCATAATTTATATTGCTGGAAAGCTGAGAATCTCCTTTAAAAACCCTTTTCATTTCATCAATTTTGGGTAAAAATAAAGTTATCAGCCACATACCCTACACATACCCATCATATTGCCACTTTTTGGCCCATCATGATCATGCACTTACCCTAGTGAGGTTGTAGATGCTGAGGGTTTTATTCCAACTAAAGCTCGCAATAAGAATCGAGGTCAGAAGAGAACATTTAAGGAAAGATAGGAGGGAGATACCTTTAACCAGTTTGAGGTTTTGGATGATCTCAGTCTGCAGGAGGTGAACCTTGGTATGTTTGGAATGGACCAGAGGGTTATGGAGGAGGTTCAGGAAGACATTGCCACAGAGGAAATTCATATGCCACAAATAGAGGGGGCCTTGCAAACGGACTTAGTTCAGAGTTTGGGGACATCTAGGGAACCTGAGTCTATGGTTATTACGCCATTGATGGTGGGAGAAACAACTATTCCTCCTTTGAAAATTGTTCCTGATGTAGCAAAAGGAAGCAAGGCTTCTCCTGCATTAGGTATTCTTCAGAAAGACTTGAAGAAAGGGACTATTGAGAAGCCTTCCAAGATTGGAAGAAAGAAAGATTTTGAGAAAATCAAGCTAATGGGGGAGACTTTAGTGGAGTCAGGTTTTGTCAAAACTCTTAACTCCCACTTTTCTAATCCTCCAAAATGATCATTCTCTCTTGGAATGTACGGGGCTTGAACAGTGGCCCTAGAAAAAAAGTTGTTCATGACTTGGTGTGAATTCACTCTTTTGATTTTCTTTTTTTACAAGAGACGAAGTTATCTGTTGAAAGCATGACTAGTCTATCATCTAAGTTGTGGAGTAGAGGTGATTTCCAGTGTATTGGTGCTCATGGTACTGTTGGGGGTGTGGCCTTCCTTTGGAATCCTTTGAGGATTTGCCCTCTCTGGTAGATGTCTTCTAAATCCTCTATGTCTTTGATCGCTACAAGCATTGAGACTGGGGAAACTATCCTCCTCTCCAACATTTATGCTTCTACTGACTTTCTGGGTAAGCAATATTTATGGTCCCATTTAAGGTTTATCCGAAGTATGGTGCCTTATCACCCTTGGATTATGGTGGGAGATTTCAATGCCATTATTGAGTTGGCTGAGAAACAGGGTGGTATAGCAAGATTGGAACCTTCTGCTTTTTTACTTCGTGATAACATATTGGCTTTGAACTTGGTGGATATCAAGCCTAAAAATGGACAGTTTACTTGGAACAACTGGAGAATTGGGGAGAAGTGCATTGCAAAAAGACTTGATCACTTTCTGGTTTCTTGTTTTTGGGTTGGTGGTGGTTGGTCTACTTGTTCAGAGATTCTGGATTGGCGGGGTTCAGATCACTGGCCTATTAAGTTAGTGGTGTCCTCTGCTCGGGTGGCCCGATCTCCTTCTTTCAAGTTCCAACTTATGTGGTTGTGTGATCCCTCTTTACAGGACTATGTTGCTCACTGGTGGAGGATTGGCAGACCCGCCTATGACACAGCTATGTATACTTTTTCCAATCTATTGCAATATGTTAAATATCATCTTAAGTATTGGAATCACCATTGTTTTGGGAACATTTTTCATGACAAAGCTCTTGCTCAATCTAAGTTAGATAATATAACCAGGGAAATTAGGGAGAATGGTTTGTCAGAATCCTTGCTTCAGGAAGAGGCTATGGCCTTAAAAATCCTGGAAGAATGTGAAATGCATGAAGAAATTTACTAGAAATAGAAAGCTTGTGTGGAGTGGCTTCAAGAGGGGGATAAAACAAAACCTTCTTCAATTCAGTGAAGGCGAGGAGGTATGGTAACTCTATTCCAATGCTTGTGAATGATAGGGGAGAACAGATTTCCTCCTTACATGAGATATCTAGAGAGGCAATGCAGTATTTTACTTCTCTTTTTAGGGAGGACACTCAAGAGTGTTCTGTTGAGGAAGCTCAGGTTCTTTCTTGCATCCCCCAACTTGTTACTAGAGAAATGAATGATAATCTTATGTGTTACGTTTCTCTGGAGGAGTTGAAGGAGATTGTTTTCCATATGAAGAAAGGGAAAGCTCCAGGTCCTGACGGGTTTCCAATTGAATTCTTTCAAGAATTTTGGGATATTATTAAGGTTGATTTATTAGAGGTGGTCCAGGAATCTCAAAGGAATAAAGAAATGCTTAGGGCACTGAACTCCACTTTTCTTGCCTTCATCCCAAAACGTGATGGGGCAGATCGATTAAGCCAATTTCATCCCATTTACCTTTGTAATGTGATTTACAAGATTATCTCTAAGGTGATTGCTGAAAGGTTGAAGAAATGACTTAAATGTCTTATCTCTAAGGAGCAAGGTGGCTTTGTGGCTGACTGGAAAATTCTGGATGGAGTTGTTATTGCTACGGAGACTATCCACTCTATGGCTACATCAAAAGCTAAGGAAATGTTTATCAAGCTTGATATGGCTAAGGCTTGTGAGAGAGTTCGGTCGTCCTTTCTTCAGAATATTCTTGGGGCCTTTGGATTTACTGAGGACTGGATTCAGTGGGTTATGAGTTGTGTAACTTCTACCTCCTTCTCTGTTTTAATCAATGGGGAGCACACTGAGCTTTTTGGAGCTTCTCGTGGTCTTCGGCAAGGAGACCCTCTTTCCCCTTATCTCTTTCTTCTTTTTGCTGAAGGGTTGGGAAGATTGTTGAAAAGTAATATTGAGTTGGGGGTTATCCATGGGTGGAGGTGGGGCAATGAGTTGCCTCCTCAGTCACACCGACAATTTGTGGATGATACTGCCCTGATGGGTATGGCTACTATCAGGGAGGCTACTAATCTGCATAAGGCTTTGGATGTTTATTTCACTGCTTCTGGTCAATTAATTAATGAAGATAAGTCCTCCATATTCTTTTTTAATACACTTGGACCTATTTAAAAGAGAATTGCTCTTATTATGAGGTTTCAGATAAGCTCTCTTCCTTTGACTTATCTTGGTATTCCAATCTCTTCTGGTAAGCTCCCTAGAGATTCTTGGCAGTATATTCTAGACAAATTTCAAGTGAAGGTTAATCATTGGACTCATAGATGGCTTTCCTTTGTTGGGCATGTTCAGTTGCTTAAATATGTGGTTCAGGATCTTCCCTTGTATAGATGTATGCTTCAGGTGGCTCCAATGGGCTTTGTTAAGGAATTGGATTCCTTGGCAAGGCAATTTTTATGGGCCAGAAACTTGTCTTCTTCTAAATGGAGCCTGGTCAGATGGGATATTGTGTGCTCCCCTAAACAGTTGGGTGGGTTGGGTTTGAGGCATTCAACTTTATCTGGGATGGCATTGGCTGCAAAACTTTATTGGAGATGGTGTGTGGAGCAAGATCAGCTATGGGCTAAAATTCTAATTCTTAAGTATCTTCCTGGGATCCCAAAGGAGGAGGTTCCCCGTTATCCTCTGGTGGGAAGTGGATCAGTGATTCGGGGGACTCTCAAGAAAGGGGCTACTTTGATTAAGGAGGGATTATTTTGGATATGTAAGAAGGGAACTGATGCTCTCTTTTGGTCTGACTCTTGGGATGGTTTTCCTCCCATTATCTCTCAGTTTCCTAATTTATTGGCTCTCTGTCAACACTTCTTAGAGGCTGGTTGGTCAAGGGTGAGTGATTTTAAATATTTTCACCCTTGTGGTCAGCTGGAGGTTGCTAGCTGGAAGTCCTCGCATGAGTGGCCTATGGTAGGTTTGGAGGAAGATTGTGCTGAGCTTCATACTATTTTATCAGTTAGACACTGTAGTTCCCTCAAGGACAAGGATGTTCTTGCTTGGCACCAAAATCCTAAAGGCATTTTTTCTGTGGCTAGTGGATATCAGGAATTGATGGCTCGCAGATTGAATGGAGAAGAGGTGCATTGGTGGAAGTATGTGTGGAATAAGTTCTCTTGGCCAAAATGTAATTGCTTTGTGTGGACTTTGGCCTAGAATAGGTGTTTGACTTGGGACAATATTCAGAAGCATGGATTTCATGGACCTTCCTTATGTGTTTTGTGTGGTGCTGCTGAGGAGGACTCTTCACATTTGTTCTTTAGATGTTCTTTCTCCTTGCAGCCCTGACACCTTTGGTGGGGTGTTTGGAAACACCCTTGTGTTCATGCTTCATCCCTGGTGGAATTCTGGAGAAGTCTAGGTAAGCCCCCTATTTTGACTCCTTTTCTTTAGATTGTTTAGTGCATTGGACCTACCTTTATTCTCTAGCAGATTTGGCTAGAGTGAAATCATAGGATTTTTCAAGGGGAAAGGTTAGGAATCCAACAAGTTTGGCATAGAATTTTGGGAATGATCCAGGAGACTGTGGAAGCTAAATGTGAGGTGATGTTCCCACTTGATAGAGGGGATGCTAAAATTATTAATAGAATGGGTTTTCAAGGTTTGTCTCCTACCTTTTCTTGTGTTAGAAGGGGTAGACGTGCGAAAAATAAAGTTCAAAGGATGGGTAGATGGATGCCTCCTCCTGAGGATATCTTGAAGATTAACATAGATGGCTCTTCCCGAGGTAATCCTGGACCAGCTGGGATTGGTGGCATGGGTAGAGACTATTTAGGTGAAGTTGTGTTCTTCTTTTCTATTTATAAAGGTTGGCAAGCTAATAATTTTATGGAGGGATTGTCGATTGTCTATGCTCTAGAGCGTGCTTACGCTTTAGGTTGGCGTAAGGTTATTTGTGAATCTAACTCTCAGGTTATTGTGAATTTGTTGATTGAACGTAAGGTGAAGGATGTTAATTGGCAGCTGGCTCTAGTTGTTCAACAGATTTTGCAAATTAGTTCTAAGATGGATATGGTGTCCTTTGTCTACATTCCACGTGAGTGGAATAGGGCTACTAATTGTTTGGCGAAGTGGGCTTCAGATCATGTTGATGTTTGGAGGGTTGAGGAATGGAGACATCTCCCCCAGGATTATTGTTTGGATCTGAGGAGGATCTTGACTGAGGATATGGATGGTTGTGGAGTTGGTTGACTGGTGCTCTTTCTCTTCTATTGTTCTTATGCTTTTCTCTCAGAGCTATTGTTATGAGATTTGCTTGTAATCTTTTTTCTGAGTTTCAATAAAGTTTTTACCCCTCTTTTACAAAAAAAAAATCCTAATTGTATATTAACCCATCTTGTAATTATAACCATAACTCTAATTGAATTCTAATTCTAACCCTTATCCTAATTTTAATTGTAACCCTAACTATAACCTTAATTTTAATTCTAATTCAAACCATGTAATTCTAACCCTAACCATAATTCTAACCCTATTCATGATTCTAATTCCAACACTAACCCTATTTCTAATGATAACCTTAACTCTAACTATGATATTAATTGAACCCAAACCTTAACCATAATTAAAACCTAACCCTAGATGAACCCTTACCCAAACCTAATGTTAACCATAACTAGGTAACCCTAGTTGACTCCTAGCCCTAAACTTGATGGTTACCCTAAGTTTTTTCTATAACCCTAATCTTTATCCTAACGCTAATTTAACCCTACTCTAACCCTAAGCCTAACTAAACACTAATCAAGAGCCCTAACCCTAACTTAAATTTAATCCTAACAAATACCTAATAATAATGTTATATAAATTATTTTTAACTTTAAATTATATGATAAAATTAAGTGCTATATTTAGACTTAGGGTTGGGGTTAAAAATAGTGTTTGTTTTAATTTTATTATTATGTTTAGGGTTAGATTTAGATTTAGAGTTAAAGCAAGGGTTAAGGTTAGGGTTAGGGTTAGGGTTTTGATTATAATAAGTATTACAAAAAATAATTAGTGTTAAGTTGTACTAATTGTCTAATACAACTAAATTAAATTAAGTTAAATTCCATTTTAAAATAATTCAACACTTACTAATTTAAGTACTAAAATCTATACATAAAATTAACTTCTCTATTTTTTTTTACTTTGCACCAAAATCATTTCATTTTCAAAAATTGTACTAAATTCTAACTTCAAGAAAATAATAAAATATTTTATATAGATAATTTTTGTATTTAAATCTTTTTAATATGTTTACAATAGGAATACACCTATATTTTTTGCATTTTTGGGTTCAATTAAGTTGTATTGTTGTTTAAATTTGAGTAAGGAATAATAAAATCATGCACAATATCTTAAACTTAAATTTCATTCTAAAATTAAATTAAATTCTAATTTCTAATATTCATAAAATATTTATTATCTAGATATTAAATAATTAATTTAATAAAATTACATATTCATTTTAAATTGTAAAATTTGGATTTAGAATAAACATTTCTATTTTTTTTTTTCTTATTTTTTCATGCAAATCATTTCACATTCTAAAATTAAACTAAATTCTAATTTCAAAAAAATCATAATTTTTTTTAAGTACAAAATCTTTTGATTTTTATTTTTTTATAAGTTGGTAAGGGAAATATTTAGTTATATAATTTTTAGTTCAATTGAGTTGTATTGATCTTTAAATTTGAATGATTAATTATTTAAAAAATAATTAATCTAATCAGAATATTTTCAAAACCATTCAATCTCCTTGTGTATACACCTAAAATCAGTCAAGACAACCAATTAATTAAATACCAGTTATTTAATTAATAAATATTTTATTTCATCTACTTATAAATAAATTCTATATTTATTTATATAGTCCACTCTTCTAATTCTTCAATCTAAAACCACATTATTCTATTTTAATTAAATAAACAAATTCACATAGTTTGTTTTATTTAGTTAATAATCTTTTCATTAAATTTAAATTTCAAATTTAAATTTAAGCACATGTCAACAACTTTCCCTCTTGCCACCTCATCAAATGTCACATGAAATATTTAAATTCCTAATTTGAATTTAGGCACATGTTGGACACTTGGCCATCTTGCACACTTGATTCCTCCATACATTTGGCATGTTGCCTTTGGTCAAGGGAACACCCTCCTTGATTCTTCCATCTCCACCATTCATCTATCATGTTTGAATCTCCATTGTTGATTTCTACCACATCACAGGATGCCTTGAAAATCCTATAAATATAAACCCTTGCTACAATATTTAACATCACATCTTTCAGAAAACTTATTATGCAAAAATAGTATTGGAGAAATTTGGAGCATTCATAGTTGGAGCATTTAGCATTTAGATCTGTTTTATCATTCTAACTTAGAATCATATCTTAGCTATAGTTTCATTTTAGTTATTATCTTAGCTCTCATACAACATTCTTATCATAGCATTTAGCATCATAATCTTAGCATAATCTTCATTTCATCATAACAACATTAATATCATAGTATCATAGCTTTAATCACATAGTTTCATGTAGGACTTAGATTCTTGCATTCTATATAGCATCTTGTTTTTCAAGTTGTCATTTTAACAACCATAGTGCACATACCAAATCTGAGAGTCAATATGGTTTAATAAATCCTTGAGTATAGAGAAGAATGGAACATTTTTAGAGATTTGTTTGATGCAAATAGAGTAGTTTTATGGTTCAAATATTTAATGTAATACATCTAATTGGTGTTTGTGTGTCTTATTATTGATTAATTAACTCCCACAAATTCACACACGTAAATTGGTGCCCACCATGGGGCTCAACCCATTTTAAACAATTTTCTAAAAAAGTTCTTGTGAATAGGCTGGATGTGATGTTTTAGTGCGACCATGAGTTCTTTCAACGCATATGAAAAATCTTTCAACGCATTTTATTTCTATTACAACACATATTTGAATTCTATTATGGTGCATAAATCATTTCTTTTAGTGCATTGAGCAACTGCTTTAGCACATACATGGAGTCTTTTAGCACTTTTAGTCAATACTTTAGCACATCCATTAGTTCTTTTAGTGCATTCATTAGTTCTTGTAGTGCATACATGAGTTATTTTAGCGCATTGGAATGATATTTTAGCATATTGGATGATTGTTTTAGCACATCTGTTTAAATTTGCAAAATCTTAAAATCTCAAGAACTAATTGTTGTTTTTAACTTGAAAGTGGGTGATACACCCGTCAAAGAAAAAATTATATAACTACTAATAATTTACACAGGCGATGGAGTTATTTGAATGCTTTCTTTTGATTAAGATAGGAATCTAGCTTAATTAAAAGGTTAAAGAACACCATGTTTTATGTGCTTGATGAATGGTAGGCATATGCACTCCCCTTAACTAGGTGACCAAAAAGCCAGACCCATTCATTTTTATTTATTTTTATCCATAGAGGGCCTACCTTGTGGGAAAAATTACTCACTCAAGGGAACAACCCAACCGGTAACACACTAAAGCCAAGCGACTTCCAACTGGTATATAAGTGTGGGTACTTGAGGAAAGTTCAAGTATCACGAGGATTGTTCTGACAAGAAGGGAAACAATGGTCTCTTTTCGAATGGATGACCCCCCAAAAACATAATTCCTATACTAGAACCCTTTGTTATAGCAAGCCAAAATCCTTATTCTATTTACTAGTGCAGAAGGTCTAACCTTTGAAGCTATCCCACATTTTTGCGGCTTTTAGTAGAGATGAGAAGTATGCCATGGGAGATTCATGGGTACTAAAGCTTGGCTACCTTGAGAAGTGAGTTCCATTAAGGGGAGCCAGTGGGGTCAAGCTTCTAATCATCCTCTAAAAATAGGCACAACGAGAGAAAATCCAAGTGGGAATCCAGTAAATATTGTCCTACATAGCCTTAAGTTGTACATGTTTGATATGTTTTACCAATGTGTTTTTAAAAAAAATTCAAACAAAACATCACACACTAGAAGTGAAAACATTGATTCTAGAAAAAAATCCTTTGAAACAACCAATTCTCTAATTGGAAAATCAAAAAAATCAAACAAACTTGCAAGAAATTGTGACATTTTCCCAATTCAGCGCATCCAGGCTTTGTTTTAGCGTATCTGTGCAATCTTCTAGTGCATTAATCCTCTATTCTAGTGCATCTAGGCAGTCTTATAACACATTTGTACAATATTCCAACTAATTTACCCTCTGTTATAGTGCATACGTTGCATATTTTAGCACATCGACCCTCTATTTTAGCATGTTTAGGAAATCTTATAGTGCATTTGTGCAATCTTCCAACACATTCATTCTCTATTTTAGTGCATCTATCAAATTTTTTAGTGCATTGAGGCTCTGTTTTAGTGCATCTAGTAAATGAAAAACCTGAGAGTTAAATTTATCCCCCGTTTCACAGTTTGAACCAAAATTCAGAATTATTTTCAGCCCAGAATCATTCCTTAGGTACCACAGAGTCTAAACTTGTTAAAGTTGACCTTTACAAGTGGAATTCTCCAATCTAAACCTAGATCTAAACATCTCAAAGTGTCTAAATCATCAAGCCTATCATCACCTTTGATTATTAAGCCAAGTTTCATCATTAGTATTTTTCATCCTCTCATCAGGAAACAAAGTTCTATAATCAAATTAAACTTAGTCTCATCAATAGAATTTGTCATTCTATTTGAATTAGTTTTAATCCTTTGCACTCTTCCAAACAAAGATCAAAGTTTAGTTAAAGTATAACACTTGTATGCTCACTCAAACAAGGTTACAAAAGTAGAAACTCAAGGAAAAAGAAGTTGAAACACAAAACATCAAAACACAAAGCATTGAAACTCTGAACATTGAAACTCAAAATAGTGAAACACAAAACATCATGGCTGAGGCTAAAGAGAATCCTTTCCATGGAATCCAAAACAATGAAGGGGAAGAAATAATTGAGGAAGACATCCAAAATTTTGAACAAGATCCAAATTTCCACAAATGCTTAGAAAATATTTTCAAAAGAAATGGGGAAAAATACTTACTAATGCTAGCTAAACAAGGGGTCAAATTGCCTAATGACTTTGATGTTAATTGATTGAAAGCACCTCCCAAAAATCTTGAAAATGATATAGAACAAGTCGTTGCCCTAACTCATCAAATGAAAAACCTCCAACAACAAATTCTTGATATGCAAACGGGAACATCAAAACGATGCTTTATACAAGACATTTTTCCATATCCTTTTGATCAAGATATCCACATAATTCCTTTTCCCAAACATTGCGAATTCCCAAAGTATGAAAAATACAATGGTAAAATCTATCCAATAGATCATGTGAGGGAATTTAGAACCATGAGTTTTGAATTTTCTCATGAAGAAACTTATTTGATGAGATTGTTCCCACAAAGTCTAGGTGGACAATGCCTTGAATGGTTTTCCAAACTCGCACCACCAATTATAACCTTTGAAGAATTGGTTAACAAGTTCATCACCCAATATTCTTATAACATCCAACATGATATAACAATGAAATACCTTTGCAACTTGAAACAAACAAAGGGTGAATCATTCCTCATTTTTCTACAAAAGTGGAGAAGGTTACTTGCAAGGTATTCTTGTCCCGTTCCTAAAAAAGAAAAGATGGAAATATTTATTGATAACCTAAATGACGAGATGAGCTACAAATTGGAATTGCAATGTCCACCTACACTTGAAAAATTGATTGAAAATGAAGAAGCTTTGGTCAAAAGAGGAGTCATAAAAATTTACAATGAAAACAACTCATCATACTCCTCCAACAATTACAACAATAGTGATAAAACGAAGTTTTGGAAATGAAACAAAAATGCTAGTATCACTGATAGTACAAATGAAACAAAAAATGAAAAACATGTATTCAACTTAACAGCAGCTGCCACCAAAACCAATCAGAACAACAATCCAACCAACAACCAAAACAATAATCAAGGTAATGCTAGATCTAGAACACCATCATTTCGAACATCCTCAAATTGAAGAAGGTTCACACCTTTGGGACAATCATCAAAATCAACATTAAAGGAAATTCTTGAAGCTAAAGTCATAACATTACTAGAGGCAAGAAATTAGGAGCCACAAGTTAAGCCTCCATGGTGGAATGATGCACATGTATGTGAATTTCATTGAAACAAAGGGAATAAAACTAATGACTACATGCAATTGAAGCACTTGATACAAGACTTGATTGACAACAAGATGATATTTGTAGGACTCCAAACAAACAATGATCATGGAGCATTCAAGAACCCTCTACCCAACTATGAAAAAGGGGAATATTCGTCTTCAAATAGTCTATGATTCTACCATTCATTGTGTTGAGATGGTTGAGAATCCAACCAAGGACATCAAAATCAGGAACCAAAGAAATGTTGCTACAACTGAAAATCAACATCATGATATCGACACCATTTCATATCAAATCAATGACCTTGTGCCAATAAATTTGATCACCAAAATTGCTGCAAATGACAACCAAATGAATGCCATTAAAATCAAAGAAAAATGAGACAATTCATTTATCAATACAATCAAAAGAGGACAAGCCAAGGTGAAATTGAAAGGAGCTACCCCTTCCATGTCCAAAACAACTGTTACACCTGCAACTCAATATAACATAGTTGATCAGTTGCAGAAAATACCTGCCCAAATATCCATATTAGAACTTCTCAAGATTTTTCCCTCTCAAAAGGAAATATTAGAACAAGCTCTAGTCACCACCACGATACCGAACAATTTGGAAGTTTTCCAATTTCAGACTATGGTGGGACATTTGACTCATTGCACTACCTATCATTTTCTGAACATGATGATGTATCTATCACCCATCCACATAATGTTGTTCTCCACATTGAGGTCTTAATCCAAAAACATCGAGTTAAACATGTTCTAATAGATGGTGGAGCTGGCTTAAATATTTGCACTCTAAAACTTGTCCGTGCACTCAAATATTTTGAAAATGCTATTGATCCTAGAAGGAAAATCACAATAAAAGCATATGATGATGAAGAAAGGTCATCCAAAGGATTGATTGTCTTACCAATCCAAGTAGGACCAATGGACAAAGACATAATCTACCAAGTGTTAGACAAAGAATTAACATACAACATACTCTTGGGACATCCTTAGATTCATGAGATGCAAGTTGTACTATCAACATATCACTAGTGTTTGAAATTTCCTTTTAATAGGCAAGAGATTACTATTGCTACCGATTCCAACAACCCCCAATATTGCAACACAATTAGAACAACCCAAGACACTTTTTTTCCCCATAACAGGGAAGCTACAACTCCTAGTTCATCCAATAGTGAAAGACAACTAAATTCCTTGTCAAAGTGGGTGGAGAAAAAGGACCAATCAAAAGATAAGGGTATCAATGAGTCTACTCCATCGAATCATGAAATCCAACTAAATAACTTATGAAAAAGGTTGAGAAGATCTAATTGAAAGACAAAGGCATGGGGGAATATTCATTTGAGCAATCCTTATGTTTATCATAACTTTAATCCTCTCCTAAGTCATATGGGCAACCATCAACATCAAGATAACAATCATCACAACTAACCACAATCTTTGAAGGTAGATTTGTAAAAGTAAGCACCTTAGTGGATGAATTAGAAGAGAAGGAGGTTTTGAATTGGTTATACAAGGACAAAGAAAAATCACAAGCATCAACCTCCCATGTACAGACAGAGCAATATGGCAAAGGGAAGAAAATATTGGAAATGATGGGATACAAGGAAAAAGGCCCTATTGGTAAAAGAAAAGAAGGCATCATAGAACCAATTCAACCTATCACCATGAATTCAAAGGATAAAACATGGCTAGGATATAGGGAGGAATCCAAAGAAGAAACCAGGCAACAGGTTGTTGAATGAATCCTTCAATTGAGAGATAGTTTTGAAATGGATTCCAATGAATATGAATGGGATTCCCTCTCCGAAGAGCCTTTTCATGAAAAAGAGATTGACGTAATACAAAAGTATACACCAACATATATGAAGGGACAAAGATTGGGTTCTAGACCACTTGAATTTGGATCACAAAATATCGATGACTCAAGTGAAGACAATCATTCTTCGAGCGAGATAGATACTTCAAAAGAGAGTAACATCATAGACCTTGATATAGCCATTGGACACTTTGATGATGTTGCCATCATGACACTTACCCCTTTTGACCTTAGCGAATCTAAAGATTCCTTGCCATTGATACATCCCAAACTGATTGACTGGGACCAAAATGAGCTACTTGATCTACCTACCTTTCCAAATGATGACAATATCATGAATTTCCTTTGCTTTGATGACCCAACACATGTTCCATCATTGAATCTCATCACAAAGCTCCGAACAAGGAGAGTGCCAAATCTTCTAGCTAAAAAATGAATATCAAAAATAGGTCTAATGGTGTAAAACATTTAATGGCACTATTAGATCAAGAAAAAGTAAAAACAAAGAGCGCATCTCAAGGTGAAAACCTCTATGAGGCACTGAGAGATGGAAGATTTGACACTCTTTCTAAACACTATCAGGAGAGATCTTCAGTGCTGATTGAACCTACACAATCCATCAATGTTGGCATAGCTGAAACAGTGAAGACCTTGCATCTAGTAGCATCCATGATAGAGGAGGAAGAACCCAAATTCACTAAATTATTTGAAGAGAGGAAGATCAAATTTGCTTGGTCCTATGTTGATATGCCGAGGATAGATCCAGAACTCATCATGCATCATTTATCACTACCACCTGGAATAAAGCTAATGAAACAAAAGTTGAGAAAAATGCATCCCCATATTGCCCTCTTGGTGAAAGATGAATTGAAAATACTATTGTATGTGGGATTTATTAGACCTATGACTATGCCAAGTGGATATCAAATATTGTGCCAGTCTCAAAACTAGGAAAAAGCATTAGGATATGTAAAGATTTCAAAGATCTCAACAAGGCTTGCGCGAAAGATGATTTTCCTCTACCTAGCATTGACATCATCGTAGATTTGAGAGTTGGAAATGAAATGTTATCACTTATAGATGTCTTTTTAGGTTACAATCAAATAAAGATAGCACCTGAAGATCAAGATAAGACAACCTTCACATGTCCATGGGGCACTTTTTGCTCGAATGTAATGCCTTTTGGGTTGAAAAATGTTGGAGCCACATATCATAGAGTGATGACCACCATCTTCCATGACATGATGCACACTTTTATGGAAGATTATGTAGATGATCTATTGAAAAAATCATACACTAGGGAGGGACACCTAAAAATTTTAGACAAGATCTTCACTAGATTGGAGAAATTCAACGTGAGACTAAATCCCAAGAAATGTGTATTTGATGTAACATCAACTAAACTATTGGGATACGTTGTGTCAACCAAAGGAATTGAGGTGTATCTTGCAAAGGTTAAATACATAATGGAGATGCCTCCTAAAAAAATCAATCAACTCAGGTCTTTGTAAGGACGATTCCAATCCATCAGGAGGTTCATCACAAAACTGGTAGACAAAACTCATCCTTTCAATCATTTGCTACACAAGAATGTCACTTTCAAATGGTATGAGAAATGTGAAGAAAAATTTAACCAATTGAAGCAATATCTGATGTCACCACCCATACTGGTGCCACCAATCAAAGGAAATCCATTATTAATTTACATTACAACAACTGAAGTATCTTTGGGCACTTTACTCACACAAGAAGATTCCATGGGAAAGAAAAGAGCAATTTATTACATCAGCAGGACCTTGAATGGTTATGAGATCAACTACACCTTTATTGAGAAACCCTATTTGGCGGCAGTATTTGCTACCCAACACCTAAGCATTACAAGTTGACTCACACCATTAAACTCATAGCTAAAATTGATCCCTTTATCTACACAACAAAGCTTCCCTAACAAGAAGACTAGCCAAGTGGGTCATGATATTGAGCGAGTTTGAAATCCAGTACATGAACCGAAAAGCAATCAAGGGTCAAGCCATAATAGATCAACTAGCTGAAGCACCATTGCAAGACAATCATCCAATGAACATTGAGTTTCCAGATGCTGATGTACTAATGGTGTCAACACAACAATGAATGTTGCACTTTGATGACTCTTATACACAACATGGATCAGGTGCAAGAATCTTGTTTATCTCACCACAAGGACATGCCATTCCCAAGTCCTACAGACTGATGTTTCCTTACACCAACAACATAGCCAAATACGAAGCATTAATCATTGGAATCAAAGTAGCAGTGGAGTGTAAGATCACAGAGTTACATGTCTATTGAAATTCACAACTAGTCATTAATTAGGTGAACGATGATTACCAAAAAAAAGATGATAAGTTGATGCCATATAAAAGAATGGTTGATGACTTCAAAAAGTACTTTATGGAGATAAAATTTGAGCAGATTCCTAGAGGCAACAACAAAGCTGTTGATGCCATGTGGCTACCATTGCTTCTCTTCTTCAAATTCCTAAAAAATGAGCCCATTATGAGTTCCTAGTGGATCAAGTGTTTGACCTTGCCTACAATAACCCTGAATCCCAAGTCATCTACCATCTAGCCAAGGCCGATGCTTCTCTCTACAAGAAAATCTACACTTATTTAAAAGAGAACACCCTCCCACCTGATTTATCCCGAAATAAAAAATAAAACTTTATTCAACAAATAGCTCGCCATACCTTAATCGCCAATGTACTTTACGACCAAGGTCTTGATGGTACTCTCCTTCGGTGTTTGGAACGTAACGAAGCCACATAGGTTAATGTATGGGCTATGCATAAAGATTTATAAAATGTGTGCCCAATCCTATAAAATCAAGATTAAAACTTATGGATTGATTAAAATCTTCCTGTTATATATTTCTTTTGGAATTCTAGATTATTAATAACAACAACCATGTACAAACTGCAAACAGGTTTCTCAACAAAGCAGCCATAAAAACACCAGAGGACTTTTCCTCAAATGGGCATATAAACCAGAACCCATGGAGAATCTCCACAGTTGAGCAAGTAGAACAACTTAAATCCATTATGAGAACATTGAAAATCTGGTCTTGTACAGTCATCCCAACCATTATCTCTTCACAACAATTCACATTCTTAGTATTACAGGAACTGACAATGGATAGGCATCTGGGTTCCCATTTCAAAATACCAACAGCTTCTTATGTTGTCTTCAATCTCCTGGCCTCTGCAATAACATTACCCCTCTATGAAAAAGTGGTGATTCCCTTGGCATAAAGAAAGTGGATAAAAATAACACACCTAAGAAGAATAGGCACAGGCATGGTTATAGGCGCAGTAGGAATGGCAGTAGCCACCATGGTGGAAAGGAAGTGTCTGAATGTAGTCCATGACAACCATCTTGCAAAGGAATCAACACGTTGTTAGTTCCTCAACAAGTGATAATGGGTTTTGGGGACACGTTTTTGAACATAGGGAAAACTGATTTCTTCTATGCTAAATTTCTAGAAATAGTACACAACACAGCCACAACTTTGGTCACTACAGGGCTTGCGGTGGGCTTGTATTTCAGTAGTTTGTTAGTCAGTGTTATTCATAAATACAACAACTGGCTTGCAAATAACATAAATGAGGGTCGTCTTGATTACTTTTACGCCCTTCTTGGCGTAACGGGGGTCATGAATTTTGCCTACTTCTCAGCATGCGCTTGCTGGTATAAATATAAGACAAAGATATTCAGTTCCATCAACGTCGCCCCTTCTTGAAAAATTACCATTTTTTCTTGCTTTCTTAAGCAATCTTTGTTTTGTTCACAAGTCAAACAACTAAAATTGCATGGCACCATAATTTCCAAAACAAAGCCAGTTATGTTAATAAAATAATAAATTGTTTATTTTTTTGTGCTATGAGTTTTAGTCATCTTTGTCTTGTTCACAAGTCAAGCAAATAAAATAACAAAGCCATCAATGTTAATAAAAGAATAAAGTCAGTAATGTTTTTGATTAGATAAGAAGGGTTAAAAGGGTCCCAATCCTTGTACAATAAAAAAATGGAGTATGAAGTACAACTAGACAACAACAAATTTCAAAAAATGATTACAAAAGACTACAAAAGGGACAAAACATAAAAGACCAACCAGCACCCTAAGTCAGGTTGGTTTAAAAAATTGTTCCAATGAGCTTTGATTTATTATCTAAAATGAAGATATTTTTCTCCAATACTAAACTCCTTGTTACAGAGAGGTCATACAATCGTTGGTTGAAACAACACTCAAACCCAAGACATTAAAATCAATAGGGGTTTTACCCTTTCAAATCCACTTTCTGAACTTAACTAAGAGAGGAGAATCCTCTTTAGATAGGTAGTGGAAGTATGACCAACTACACCACAAGAGTGGCAAATAACCGAAGAGTCTTCATATTCAATCTGTTGCACCCAAGATCCAAGTTTTGATGACAAGGTAATTTGAGTGGGGAGCTTCTTATTTTTCTCCACAAAAACAAAAAATCTTGCTAAAAACAAGCACTTCATAAATTTAGTGATCTTATCAGTGACACAATATTGACCAACAGTAATGTTAATAAAATAACAAATTGTTTATGTTCTCATGTTCGGGATTTTAGTTTGTATGAATTATAGGGGTGTGATTTTTTCCACCATCTTTTTAAAAAATGTGTAACATTATTTTATAAATGATAATCTAGACACTCATTCATTAAAAAATTATAGATAATTTAATTTCTCCATTTTTTTAAAAATAACTTGTCATTTTAAAATTTTATGTTTATAATTATATTATCAATATCACCCTTTATTTTTTAAATCAAGGGTATGAGTTAATAAGAACCATCTTTAAGTGGGCTTTCCAATCTTAAGTTTAATAAAAAGTGGAAAAAGAAAATATAAATTAGTACACAAACATACATTATAATGGAAAGTTATTCTAATTTGAGTACTCACTATTTATAAAGGAAAACAAATTTTCTTTAGGTTTAGTTTAAGTCAATCAAATGAACTGATCATAACTTGATACAAATAAATTTACAATATAATTTTTTGTCAGTTTATGTATTTTGAAGTTAAATATTAGGCTAAAAAATTAAATGTACTAGATAATGGTATATGATTCTATGATCAGAGATTGAGTCCATTATGTGTAGATTTTGAACTTGACTATTGTGAATCTCATAAAAACTACCTCTCTATTAGTGAAATGTTTTGGATCCTATATTGAGCCTATGTTTTGTCACAAGTCGAGTTCATGGGTTTGGGTTGTTTTGTAGTTACTGATTTGACCTTGCTCAATCTATATTTTTGTTTTGTGACTTGCTTAAGTAATATTTGCCTACCCTACTCTTTTTATATCTAGGGATTGATAGTATTTTAAAACACTTTGGAAGCATTTTTATGACTCAAGGGGCCATGTTCACCTATTTCCACCTTAAAAATGAATGTAATAGATTGAAGACAATGAGAAAGTGCGCTAGAATGATGTATATGTAGATTTGTTACTCCTTTAAATACACCAAGCTAAAGTACTTTGCTATTAGTAAATTCTTGAATACATCTAGGATAAAAGAGGATGCTCAAATATGTGAAGATGTCAAATGAATACCTTTAAATGCAAGTATACACCATCAAATCCTAAAAATGTATGTTTAGTTGGCTTACAACTAGTAGAATTGGCATGAGTTGGCCAAATTTAAGTTTTAAATTTTTATTGGTGAAGTCCAAAATGGAAAGGTCAACCTTACATCCATGGAATGTCTTGGGATAGGGAAATGGTTAGAAACATGTGGGTAATGGATGTATCAAGATAGGTGTGCAAATGAACATAATTAATTATGCCAAGAGGCATTCTATAGTGGCAACAAAAACCTTGCAAAAAAAACTCTTCATGCCAAATTTGATGTGCAAATGACAGGTGAAACATGGATATCAGAATGATCTACTAAAGAGTGGTTTGCGTTGTCCAAATGAGCAATTAAGAAGGTGTTATCATTAGGCAAGGCATGAGAAATTAAGGCGTTATAATTAATGAAGGCAAGGGTCAAAAGAAACAATGATACAACATGAAATTGTAACACATGAAAATTGAAGAGTCGCATGGTGTCTTTAAGAGAGTAGAAGAGGCCATAGTGTCTGCCATTTCAACACTCACAGGTGTATTTCACTTTCAGAGCAGTAGACATTTGCAGAGGTAATTTTTGTTTGTTAGGCATTAACAAGATTTAAATGTACTTCTTTAGACATGTAGGCAAGCGAGTTGATAACATTCAACTTCTTTTGATAGATCTGTGAATCTGTTTTTGTTTGTGAGAGAATAAATTCCTTGCCCGATTGGTCTTTCTACAGTGCTGGTGAGTTGAACTGCATCGTAGCATCTGTTTGATTATTTTCCCTAAAAAATATTTTTTGGTGCCAATTTGAAATTGGAAAATTTCAGCCTCACTTTAGTGATTTTGCTAATATTATAATGCTTTCCAATTTGCTAGCAACCCTAATTGATACATTGTTGACACCCAGATTCGATCCTCTAATGAAACAGGCATCTAAACCTCTGAAATATTGACTCTTTCTTAGGAATTGCTTCTTGGTTTGGGACACCTACGAGTCAACTTGGTGGATACGATTTCTTTAGTATGATGACCAGACCCACTTCGTTAATCTGGTTTGAATAAGAGAAGAAGTAGAGAAGATGACATGTTGTGTGGATTTTCCTTTTTCTTAATTGGAAAATGGATGAGTTAGTATGCAATGTAGTTTATGTTAGAAACTCAAGCCCAATATAGTGGACAACTTATTTGTTTTAGGCTGTAGATGTTTCTTGTGCTTCTTCGTACGTGAAAAAATGCACCCACTTTGTTAAGCTATGAAAATGATTAGGAGTGCATTTTCTTGGAATGCTAATTGACAAGTTATGCGGGATATCCATCTTGATTGGGAAAATGTCATTCATCTTAATTTGTATAATGTAAATCCCACATGGGGGAAAACTTATCTTCAAGTTTCAAATGTTTTGGATGCTTATGGTGCTCCATTGGGCATGACAAAGGGAAGACACTTTTTAACTCTATGAGAAAAACTAGGAATACCATTGCTATCAAAGTTGATTGATATGTTATGGGAATTTATCCTTCCTCTTGATTAGGTAAAATAAATACATCTTGATTTATGATCAACATATTTATGGTGCTTCTCTGGACATGAGAAATTGCATTGGCTTTGTTAATATGTGGAGCAGACGAGAAGTATGTTTGCTTCTGAAGTCAATTGATATGTGTGTGAACCCCAATCTAGGTACCTGCAAAACAAAGAAAACGAACACCTCAAGTTAGATTTTGCAAACATAAACAAGGATTCCCCATGAAATCCATTAACATAGCTCAAATTAGGAAGAAAACGATGAAAGACACAATGAAATAACAAAATAAAGATTGAATCCTAATTAAGCAAGCAAACTCTTAATCCCATGGGGGAATTGGTGCCAATTTGATGTGAAAGTTGGCCCTTTCCCAATTCCTAAGATGCAAGCTTAGAATGTTGAAGAGATTGATCCACTTTGTTGATAAAGGATGAGAGCTCCAAGCTAAAAATCTGCAAAATCTAGCTAGAACTCAATGGTGATGGATGAAAATGGCTAAATATTTTAGCCTAATAACTTTGCAATGTTTGTGGATCATCAAATAAGGATATGAGCTCTTCATTTATAGGATTTCAAGATAGATGAATGCCCAAATTTGAGCAATGTGGGACTAACATTCATCCAATGATATGGTGCCACTTGTCAAGCTATGAATGGATGATGGATGTGCAATATTTGGGGTTTGTGCCAATAATGGCATAAATTTGAATTTCAAATTTGTTGAAATGACATGTAAGAGGGAAGGGAAAATGCAATAAATGCCACTTGGCTCAAGGCAAAGGACATATAAGATGAAGTTATTTCCTTGTTGGATGTACATGTTGACTTGGAATTTTTGAATTCAAATTGAGAGAATATTCCAAAAGATGCCTTGTGAGGAAAATAGGGATTTAATAAATGAATTAAATCTATTTTCATGTGCAACTTGCATTATCTAAAGGATGTGACATGAGATTAGATTAAATTAATCAAGGGTTAATTAATTTAATAGGAGATTTGATGACGTGACTTATTTAATTTAGATTTATGGATTTATTTAAATCAGATAAGAGAGGAATATAACAAGAGATTAATTAAATAAAGATTTTGATTTATTTAATTAAAAGCGATGGTGTTAGATTAAATCAAATAAGGTTTTAATTTATTTAATTTAATAGGTAGACTTTAGGGATTTAATCAAATACGCCAATTATTTAATTAAATAGGAATAATTAAATTAGATGGATTGATTTAATTAATAGGAGAAAGTGACTTAATTAGATAAAGTGATTTATTTAATTAAGAGACGAATGTTGATGAATTTAATCAGATAGGTGAATTTGATTAAATGGTTCGACTGAAGAATGATTCAGGAAGAAACAATGTTAGTGAGTCATGATCAAATGCACAATGTCAATCAGTATATTTTACGTGTCTACATTTTGCCCCTCTTTGAAGTAATGCACTCATTGCATTAGTTCAAAGAATAACTGATCTCGATCAAAGCCAAATTTTTTTTGATATTTAAAAACTTGCCCCACTGCCGCATGGCAAGAGAAACATGCCATTATAATGCACCCTCGAGAGATTGGACGAAAATTCCAATTTTTGGGTTATCTCGTGAAAAAAGATGACAAAGCGCCCACAAGGTCCGAACAAGCTCCGAGAGGTCAAAAATGTGTCTAAATGCAATAAATTGATGAAAAATAGACCTCAAATGGATAAAAACAATTTCAGGGGTCCAAAACCCTAGTAGGATAGCCATGTAGGGTTAAAAAACCCTAATTTTTAGGCTTAAAAGGGGCCCGAGGGGTCACTTTCGAGTCATTTTCACACACCTCTGCTAGCAAACTTGAGATTCAAGCTTTGACCCTCCGACGATATGGCACAATGATAGCTTCCCCTGCACATCAGTGATCAAGTTCAGACCTACCAGCGGCCACTTGGCATCAGGGCACCAGTATGTGACCCTTACCCAAGCTTAGTTTTTTCATTTAATGTCGTATTTAATGCTTTAAAAGGAGAGCCTTCTTCCAGCGGTGCTATATAGCGTTGCTCGATGTTCAAATTGCACCACTCCAGGTTGTTTTGTGTTGCAACGGTGCTGTTTAGCAATGTAGTGGTGCAATTCAGAATTTATAAATTCTGATGCTGAGCTTGGGCTCGGCGGGCCGGTTTGGGAAAAGTGCGCCGCGATGGCCCCCTTTTCATGAAAACTATGACACTGGAGAGTAAAGTGCATGGTGACGGCTTTGTTTAGCTCTTTTTAGGGCTCAACGTCAGAGTTTGAGTAAGATCAAACTGCGCTACTGGGGATGAGCTTGGAGTGTTCGACCAGGAATTTTTTTAAATTTTTAACATAGTGACTTTCCTTGATGCAGGATGGGCTGAGGGAGCTCTACTCTCGGGAGCACCAGTCGCGAGATCTAGCCAGCCTTCTACGGGACCTGAGCGACAGAGACTAGGATCGACTGGGAGCTACAGGATTATGGCACATCACATATGCAATGCCCATGCATACTCACCTAGGGATGCTGTCAGCACTAGCCGAGAGGTGGCATAGTGAGACATCATTGTTTCATCTCCCCACTGGCGAGGCCACCATCACCTTGGAGGATGTTTGGCACATTCTACAATTGCCTATTCATGGCCAATGGATGATCTACGACATGGACGAGGGACGTGAGTGCTGTACCAGAGTCCTCACCACATAGGACATTATTTATTGCGAGGGACAAATTGAGCTGGAGAGATACAGGGTCATCGTACCTCCCTTCCGCTGGGTAGTTGCAACGATCATTTCAGGTCTTGTTTCCCTAGATTGACGAGGGTGATATTTCAGTCCTGGCTGGGGGTATTGCTGGGAGAGGATGGTTCGGGACAGGCCAATTTGCTTTGCATGGGGGCTTGTCCTTCTTGCCTTGCTCTACAGGGATTTGCATGAGTATGTATAGATGGCAAAGCATTGGGGGCTGGAGTGACCTTACTTCACGTCTGGGCATGGGAGCACATTTTTGTACTGCGTCCACATGTTGTTCCAGTTTCGATGGGGGCAGAGGATGCCCTCATGGCACGATATAGAGGCGGTGTGTCCTTTACACACACTAGTGAGCACGAGATCCCCTACTAGAGGTGAGTCCTAGACGAGATGCTTGTTTTTACTTGGCGTCCGTACCTTGGTCTGCCTGGGTGGTCCGACGATGCTGCCCAGCTCTTTTATTGCTGCTAGGATCGATATATGTAGGGGTGGGAGCATACGATGATCAAGAGATACCTACTTGGGTGTGTGTAGCATTAGTTCGGAGAGCCAGATGATCTATCGGATGAAGACTATGTGGCCATATTTGCACCTAGCATGATACAAGTATCATGGGGACATGGGATTCCCACATCAGTGGTAGTTGATAGTTTTTGGCACTTGGTAGCCCACCCATGGGCTTATGATTAGGGCCTAGCAGATCCCGGGACCACACAGGATTACAAAGATTGGTTCAGACCTCCCCTTCGGCTGACCATTCCAGGTGAGGATCCAGATCCACGCAGGGTCAGGGGCAGAGGGAGAGGATGAGGGCGAGGACAAAGAGTTGAGATTCGACAGGATCCACCAGTTGTGCCCTTAGTCCCGCCAGATCAGGGGGAAGTTTAGATATAGGATTAACAACAGGATCTGTCAGTCCCACCACCATGAGGTGAGGATCAGCCTCGCATGCAGCCATAAGTACAACCACAAGGATAGGCAGACAGTCGGGATGTACTGATTGCATAGCTGTAGGCCCAGGTTCAGGCACTGACAGCAAAGAGAGACTAGGCAAGGGCTGAGAGAGAGCAGCTCAGAGTAGAGAGGGATTAGGCCGTGCAACAGAGATAGGCTGCAGAGCTATAGGTAGCCACTAAGCTAGGCTGCAGGTAGCAGATCGAGAGTATGACAGCCTCCTCCTCATAGGGTACAATGCCAGTACAATCCTACAGGGATGCTATCCGAGAGATAGAGTATTACCGCTGGGCTTATCATGATAGCATACCCAAAGCAGATTGGAGTACTCAGAGCGGGCCAGCCAGAGACCACCAAAGAGTCATGGTGACAGGGGCGAGGGTAGTATCCACAGGGACCGGGCTTGATCCAGATGATACAGTTTTTTGTGCCTTATGGGCTCACTTTTGATAGCCCCAATGGGCCTTTTGTACTAATTGACATGTATGTACAGTGATCCGATTTGTTATTTTTTGTACTATGACAGTGACATGATTGATGAAATATGAGTTGATTTTGATGTGATGTACTGTGTTCTCCTTCATGCATGGATGGTTTTATTTCTATATGCTTTGCAGTGATGTCCTATGAATGCATTTATTTATGATGGTGTATGTATGATGATTATGATTAATGGATCTATATTATGCTAATCTATGATATGATGTGCAATGGTGTTATCTATATGATGATTTATTTTATGTCATTGTGATATGTGATATGGATTTTAAAATGTAAAATTGATGTGATCTATGGTATATGCAATAATGTGTAAGAAATGCTTATGTATGAGATGATTTATGGATGGATGTGATATGATGCAATAGTGTTAATGCATAATGAAATGGTTTCATGAGATGCTTAGAATAACAAATGTTATTATCCTAAACGTGATAAATGATGGAGTATGTAATGCAATGGTATGTTAATGCCAAATGATATGTTGATGTGTAATGTGATGTGAACGTAAAAGTGGTGATATGATGTCATGATGTTATGCACGTATGTATATCTAATGAATTAAATGCTTATATATCTATTGTTTATGTGAAAAAATGGTTATGAAATGTTTCTGTAGATGCTTATGTGATGATTTATATGATAGATGGTACTATGAGATGGTTGTGAAATGTAAATGAATGTTTATGCAATGATTGATATAATGCTATGAGATGTAATGTATTGAGTTAAATGCAATGACACGGGTGCACCTATTTGTGATCAAATTGTATATATGATGATGGATATGCAATGTGTATGTTTCCTATGTGATATGCTTATGCAATATACCATTGGTTTGTGGATGCAAGATTAATGACGATGATGGTGATAATGGTCAACTATCATAGTACCTTGTTAGTTGGTTAGTAAGAAAAGAAGAAGTCATTTCAACAAGACGCAAGATGACACAAATGCAAATGATGATATGATGAAGATGACTTGCCAAGGAATTGGGATTTTCAAAGGGCCCAAATTTTCTTATGTTTGGTAACACACATGGTAAGATGCATCAAGGTATAGAAAACCAGGATGGCATTGTACCTAGTGAGATGGACTTTGACTCGACAATTAGATAGAAGCATTCTTGTTCACACCTGACATACGAAAACCTTGTTAGGATACACTTCAGAAATTTTAGACGCTTCAGACCAAAACACAGAAAGGAGAACCTATCCATGCAATAGTCAACAAGTTGCCCTAGACCTCTTCCATACATACCTAACAAAGCAAGTATTTGCCGAAGTTATTTTACAAGAACCTCCAACAAGCATAGTAGACAAAAGATAATGATCGTTGCGCCAGTCCTATTTCTCTAAATTCCCTGTTTTGGGATATCATCGAGACGTCCTTGGAATGAGCATAAATAAGATAAGTCAAATAGACAAAGATAAAGCACACAAAAAAATTTATGTTCTTCAATATCGCTAACCAAGAGGGGATGTGTTTTTAAGGATAAAAACTGAAACTTATTGCCAAATGATAATGCCCATTGTAGGAAGGATACATCCTAGGACATGTTAGTGGATGGCAACATGCCATTTCGTTTATCCAAAGTGTTCTTTCTAATAAATAATTCCCATTGTAGGAAGGATTCATCCTAGGACATGATGTTATCAGATGATTGATATGGGACTATTTGGATGATGGACTATTGACAAAGAATTGACCAACTTGCTTACGTATTGTCTTAGACCTGAGACTTGACGCTTTTGAGTTTTTACATTTAACCTGCTAGACTTGTTTCTAACTATTTCACCAAAGGTTGAGTATGATGATCAATTTATTATGGATGGTGTTATTGTAGGTGCAAGCAAGATGAGACAAATGGATTTTTTCAAATATTTGGATGTTTTTGGAGTTTTGCAATGTTTTGAGGCTATTTTTTGGTATTTTTTGAGGTTTTCAAATGTTTTGATTTTCAATTTTCCAATGTTTTGGGGTTTTTTGATATTTTGACCAAGAGACTAACCTAAAGACCTATCCTAGGGGCCTCGAGGGCTGATCAGTAGATGAGCCTTGCCTACGTTATCCATGCAGAGACCATGTAGTTTGACTGATGACTTGACTGATTTACAAATGATGATATACATGGTGAGATGTCAGATTATTATGATGGACTCCTATAAGACTAACCTAAATGTCTCGGGGGATGATCAAAGATCAACCTTGCCTACGTTCAAGCTCAGAGACGATGTAGTTCAACCAGACGACTCTGTTTTTGACTTTTTGAATGAATTTTTGACTTGTTTTTGGATTTTTGATGTTTTGAATGTTTTTGGATTTTCTAATTTTTTGACCTTAAGATCATACAAAAATTCAATCTAATGTGAATGTGCCCCTAGTATGATGCAATAGACTACTCCGATAAAGGCACGACAAACTGACCTTGAGGATGGGCCGAGTAGTACTAGGAGGGATCATGATACGAAAATAGGACCAAGCTATGGTGCAGATGCGAGTGGATGAGTGATGGGGATCCGAATGCGATGGATGATGGAAGTGAAATGAAGGGATGATGCTGAACAAGCCGCAAAGATCTTGGTGGATGGAAAGTGCTTATTTACACAAGGCGCCCGTTTGCCAGGTTTTCACCAAGGTACTTGCCCAAAGTGCCACCGAAGTGGTTTTCACTAGAGGATGATTTTTTTCTCTTTACTATTTTTGATCCTTTTCTGATTTTTTTGGATTTTTTTTGCTTTTTCTGATTTTTTTTGTTGTCACCAAGACGCCTGTTTGCCAGGTTTTCGCCGAAGTGACCATTTTTTAAGGAATTTTTCTAATTTTTTGGATTTTTGGTTCTATACCTTGAAATATTTAGGCATAAAACTTTTTGAGGTGGGAACTATTCATGGGCTCTTGCAGAGGTTCCCCTTCGGGTGATGATAACTGATATTCCTCTGATTTGTAACTTGCTATGATGACAAATGTTCCCAACCAATTGGGTTCGAACTTGCCTTTGCTGCTTGGGTTTGGGACATTCTTCTGATTCTCTTTTAAGACCAGTTCTCTGACTTGGAATGTCCTGCTTCTGATTTTCTTATTGTAGCTCCTTTTGAGTCTATTCTGATAGACTTGCAAGTGGTTTAAAGAATCTATTTGTCTCTCATCCAATAGCTCTATCTCATTCAATCTTGACACTCAATATTCTTCATCCATGATGAGGATTTGTAGTGATATCCTAAGGGATAGGAGCTCGATCTCAATGGGGAGTACCACTTCTGATCCATAGACCAAGGAGAATGGGGTGGCGCCAATTGGTGTGCGGATGCTGGTTTGATAGGCCCAGAGGGCGGGATTATCTACAGATGCTAGTCACGACCTGCATCATTGACTGTTTTCTTGAGGATTTTGAGGATGGTTTTAATTGTAGCTTCTGCTTGGCCATTTCCTTGGGGATAGTACGGGGTGGAGAAGTGATGCTAGATTTTGAATTTCTCACACAAGTTGCAAACCTCTTGATTCTTGAATGGTGTCCCATTATCTGAGATAATGGCTTGTGGGACACCATAACGGCATATGAGATAGTTCAAGATGAATTTTAAGATCTGCTTTCCAGTGATATATGTCATGGGTATGGCTTCCACCCACTTGGTGAAGTACTCATTTGTAGTTATGATAAATTTGTGGTCGTTGGCTGAAGTGGGTGTGATTTTCCCAATGAGATTGAGTCCCCACTGCGAGAAGGGCCATGGTGTGATGATAGGATGGAGCTCTTGAGCTAGAGCATGGATGAGGTCCCCATGCTGCTGATATTGTAGACACTTTTTGGCATGATCATGTGCTTCTCGTTCCATTGTGGGCCAATAATACCCCATCCTTAGTAGTTTCTTGGCTATGGTTATTCCACTCGAGTGCAAACCACAGATACTATTATGTACTTTAGTTAGAGCGGTTAGTGCCTCCTCAACATTTAAGCAGCGGACTAAGGTACCTTCTATGATTCTACGATATAAGGTATCACCTAGGATGATAAATTTAGATGCCTTTTTAACAAAGGTTCATTTTAAGTTTGAGGGTAGGTCAGTGGGTATGGCTCCTATGCGAAGATATGTGTAGATGTCATGATACCAAGGATCTCCAAGACTAGCGATTTCACACACATATTCTAATTCTAGTACCTCGAATGATGGAATGAGAAGCTACTCAATCAAAAATTCGTATTTTGAAGTGTTGTGAGGGATATCCAACAGAGACCCTATTGTCGCCATAGCGTCTACTGCTCTATTGTTGGTTCTAGGAATTTTCTCAAATGTTATTTCAATGGACTCCTTAAGGGTCTCCACCAATTTCTTGTATGGAGTGAGTTTTTCATCCTTAGTCTGATATTCATTATTAAATTGATTTATAATCAACTGAGAGTCTCCATACACTTTTAGAGCTATGATGTTCCATTGCACTGCTATCCTGAGACCTATAGTCAAAAACTTGTATTCCGTGATGTTGTTGGTTCAAGGAAATGCTAGTTTGTATGACCTTGGTATGCAATTCCCTTGTGGGGTGATAAAGAAGACACCAGCTTCTGATCCATGTTGTGTATATGAACCATCGAAGTACAGTTTCCAATGATCGGCTATATTGAGATTAAAGATGGATTCATTTGGAAATTCTGAGACAAGAGGATTTTTAGAATAAATAGGTGCTTTTGCTAGTTGATCTGCGATGACCTATCCCTTGATTGCTTTTCTTTCCACATACTTGATGTCATATTCTGATAATATCATTACCCATTTTTCCATTCTTCCTATGAGTATTTCCTTTGATAGTAGATACTTGAGGGGATCAATTTTGGCGATGATCTTTATCTTGTGTGCCAGCATGTAGTGTTTGAATTTTTGAGATGCGAACACTATTGCGAGACATGCTTTCTCGATAAATGAATATTTTAACTCATGCCCAACCATTGTCCTGCTGATGTAGTATATAGCCCTCTCCGTTCTGTTGTCATCATGCTAAGCTAGGAGAGCTCCAAGGGCTACTATTGTTGACAACACATATAAGATCAATGGTTTCTTTGGGATAGGTGGCATTAAGACTGGTGGTGTTAATAAGTACTCCTTAATTTTGTTAAATGCCTCTTCACATTTATCATTCCATTTGTACACTACTCCCTTGTGGAGTAGGTGAGAATATGGATTTTGTTTGTCTGCTAATTGCACTATGAACCTTTGAATGGACTAGAGTCTGCCTTGGAGGCCTCTTAATTGCTTTAGTGTTCTTGGTGCTTCCATTTCGAGGATTGCTTTCAGTTTTGTTGGATCCACTTCAATACCCCTCATTGATACTATATATCCTAGCAGTTTACCTGATTGTACATCAAAGATGCACTTCTTTGGGTTTAGTCTTACTTTGTATTCTTCCAATATGTCAAAGATGGCACTCAGGGTCACTATGTGGTCTTGTCTTTTTCTGGACTTAGCTAGGATGTCATCAACATAGTCCTCAACTATTTTATGGATCATATTGTGGAAGATCAATGTCATAGCCCTTTGATATGTTTCTCCTACATTTTTTAGGCCAAATGGCATCATATTCCAGCAATAAGTCCCCCATGGACAGGTGAAGGCTGTCTTATGTTGATCCTCCTTTGCTATCATGATTTGGTTATATCCTAAAAATCCGTCCATCAAGGATAACATCTCATGCCCTACTATCATGTCCACTATCATGTCAATGTTGGGAAGCAGGAAGTCATCTTTTGGACATGCCTTGTTCAAATCTCTGAATTTTGTGCATATTCGAATGCCCCTGTTAGGTTTCGAAACAGGTACCAGGTTTGATACCCATTCTGGGTAATCTATGGGTCAGATGAATCCTGCATCTAACAACTTTTTGAGCTCCATTTTGACCAGTAAGGCAATTTGAGGATGCATTTTTTAGAGTTTTTGTTTGACTGGCTTCGCCTCTAGGTATACTGCCAAGTGGTGGACTACGGTTTCTGGGTCAAGACTTGGCATATCAGCATAACACCATGCGAAGTTTATTTGCCTCTCCCTTAGGAATGCTGCTAGGAGTTCTTGCTCTTCTGATAATAGTGATTCCACATAGAATGTGATATGCGGAGTCTCTTCTATTCCTAGGTTGACAGGATTACATTTTTCAGCCAAAAGTCCTGACTTTTCCTAATGAATAGCTCCTGGAGGAAGATTGAATCCTTCATCCTTGGGCGCCTCAGAGAGGTTTTCACCATTGGATGCGTCCTTTCTTTTTACTCTTTTCTTGTCAAAGAGTGCCATAGTGTGGTTTTCACTTAAAGACTTGGATATGATTCTTAGTTTCTCACTTTTGCGACTGAAGGATTCAATCGTTTCTCCATAATATGCCTATGTGTCCAACTCCATTATAAACCCTGCTTTATGATCTCCATCCCGAATGTTATCCCTCAATCCCATGAATTCTGAGAGTGCCTCATCATTTTTGAATGTGTTAAGAACTAGTGGTCCTCGTTGGTCATAGTTGATCAATTGGGGGTATACTAAGCGGATTTCATGGTCTTGGTTGTTTGGCTCAAAAGATAAGGTACTAATCATGCAAAGGGTGGTGTCCTCAAATAACCTAGGTAGATTATTCATGGGGTCCTCATCATTGCTACTACTACAGACATTAGTTACATGAAAGGTACAGTTGTTTAGGACACAACCTGTAGATACTAGTAATCATAGTTCTGTTGTTGTTTGTTGACGAGATTTATTAACTGCTCTAATCCGAGGACTTCGGCCACGTATGGTTATACTCGAAGGGGTACATCCAAGGCCAAGGTTTTTTATTGGTCGCGTCTCTAGCATGATGGGTATTATAAGGCCATTGTCATTTTGTCCCAATCTTTGATTTCTGTCGTAACCCATTGCGAGAATCATTTGGAGACCCTTGCTTCTTTCATCCATTGGTAAATTGATTGTTGGTCTCTCATCTTGGTATAGCATATGTGATGGATTTGTCTCGATGACCTCTTGGCTGAGAACTCCCCAGCTTGTGAATTCTAGATAGTCTCCAGGAGACGTTTGGGATGTGGAAGCTTGATTTTGTTGTGGGTGTCCTTGTGATATAGGAGATTGTGGTAACTCTCCTATCACAAAAGCATTGTTAGGGAGCCTGTAGCTTCCATAACCATCTTCTTGGATGATGAGCTTGATGTCAGAGATGGTAGGAATGGTGGGTGTCTCTGTCTCAAAAGTGGATGTGAGGGTGGCAGGATCAATGTTGATTTGGATGGGCCCTCAACATTCTTTGGTACCTGGGGGATTTTGTAATATTTTGCTTCAAGAGTTTTGCAATATGAAAAAGATTGGGGATCTTCGTGAACGGTATCCTCTTGTCCATTATGTGTAAATTTCACACATTGGTGGAAGGTTGATGCTACTACTTTCATCGCATGAATCCATGGATGTCCTAGGAGGATGCTATATGGCAAGTCAAGATCTAGAACCTAACAGGTGGTTTCCATGGGAGCTGGCCCTACTTGAATAGGGAGTTTGATTGTGCCTTGAGATACTCTTTCTTGATCATCGTATGCTCTTATCGTGATGCTTTTCCCTTTGTCAATGGAATCTTCTGATATTTTCAACTGCTTGATGAGGCTGAGAGAATAGATATTCAAACCTACACCTCCATCTACAAGGACCCTTTTGATTTTGCTCTTATTTATGATGGCTTCCAAGTGAAATGCACGGTTATGAGATGGTTGGGCGGGGAAATCTTGGTTGGAGAATGTAAGAAGATTAGGCATGATGATTTTTTTGACCATAGCTTGGAATTGCTCTGCATCAAGGTCTGTAGGGACAGCGGATGAGGCTAAGGATTCTTCAAGGATCTTCCTATGGGCCACTGATATTTTTAGCAACTCCATGATGGAGATTTGCATTGGCGTCCTCTTAAGTTGGTCTAGCACATTGTAACCATTAGGAGCAAATCTATATGTAGGGGAATTGTTTGGCTGGGATGAGCCTACGATAGTTACTTTGCCCCCTCTTGTGGTGACTCCACAATCTTTCGCATAGGAACCCTTAATAGTAATGACCATGCAGTTTTCATCTAGGGAGGCGATGACTATTTCATAGACATGATTTACATTTGAGTGGGTTCCTTTCCCTTTATCTTTTTAATTCCCTTTGTTGCCATGATTTGGCACCGGATTTGTGTATATCTTAAGGTCCTAATTCCCTGTAGGTTGTTCCACGTTTATGATTTTCTTATCAATGAGGTCTTGGACGATGTTTTTGAGTCTCATACAACTGTTTGTGGTGTGGAATTTTATTTTATGGAATTCAGAAAGTTGATTCTCGTTATACCAAGGAGGTTTGACGTCGGGTTCTTGGTAATTCAAAAATGTCAGTGCTTTGATGAGTTTTTCATCTATCAACTTTTTCATGATGTCCTCAAGTGGTTCCCCCAGAGTAGTGTACTTGCATTTTGGATAACTCTTGCATTGGGGTGGTCCTCTTTGGTCATTAAGATTATTGATGGTTGGATTTTTGTTTGGTTGGTATGGTATGTGATGAGTGTTTTGGTGTTGTGGTTGGATTTGTGGTGTGGTTGTATTTAGGCGAGGGCCACTAATGACCACCTTGGCATCAATGACACCATCATTAGTAATGTTTTTGTTTCTTTCCCACGTGCGAGGTTTATCATTGTAATTGGATGGTGGGTGGTTGTTTTGTTCAGGGTATGATGATGATCCTGCGGGTTGAGTCATGAGAGCTCCTTTGATGCTGAGCACTTTAGGGATTAAGTGATCATACGTGGTGATTCCTTGGACCTTGAGATGAAATCCAAGAGGCCATCAAGGTTGGCAATGATGGTGTGAACTTGTTGTTCTTCTGGCATGGTCCACTTGCTTCGATTGGCCTTTGATTGCCATCGTTTTAAGAATGAAGCGAATGATTCATTCTTTCCTTGCTTTAGAGCTAAGAGTTCTTCTAGACTGACATCCATTGCAATGTTGCATGCATAGTTCTTAATGAATGCATCTATAATTTCCTAAAATTTTCTAATGCCTAATGGTAGATGAGAGAAGCATTCCATAGCATGACCTACCAGACTCCTAGGAAATAGCCGCATCAGATAGGTATCGTCATATGTGACTTCCATGCAATGAACCTAAAATTCCTTGATGTGATCTTTAGGGTTTCCCGTCCCTTGATATTTGTCAAATTTGGGGATCTCGAATCCCTTGGGGAATGGTTTCATTATTAAGTTCCTATCAAAAGGGTATAGACACAGGTTGCTTGGTGTCTTCGTTGTTTGCCCTGATTGGAGATCGAGAACTTGTTGTGAGAGCAACCTGATTTGTGTTGTCACGTCACTTTGCAGATCATGGGGTGGGATGAAAATGTTTTGAGGGGTTTTGATTGTGGTTTGGGTGGGTAAATTGGTCGTTGTGGTGTTTGATGGTATCTGTATGCTTTGCCGAGTAGGATAGGTTTCCACCTGCTTTTGTATGAACAACGCTTGTTGATCTTGTTGTTGTTGTGCTAGGATTTGTGCTTGTTGTTGCACTTGTTGTTCCAGCAACACTTGTTGCTGAGCTTGCTGTTGTTCCCACAATGCTTGTTGTTGGGATGCTAATTCTGCTGCTTCCTTCTGTTCTTGGTATTGCTTAATTTCTTGTTGATATGCTTGCAATTGTGCTGCTTGTCTTTGTGCAAGGAATTGTGCTTGTGCCGCTTGTTGTTGTAATAAGGTTTGTGCTTGGGAAGCCTTTTTTTCTTGTAGTGCTTGTAATGCTTGAGCAGCTTGGGCAGCTTGATGTTGTTGTTGTTGCAATAACGCTTGGGTTTTTTGTGCTTGTAATGCGGCTTGTGCTGCTTGGGTAACTTGCACGGCTTGTTGTGCAACTAGATGTATGACTTTTTGTTTTTGCACTTGTTCGTATCCCCTTTGAAAAGCAGCTTGTAATGCTATGTTATATTGACTTGATGTGGTGGAATTTGGTGGTGGTGGGGGTGGTGGTGGATTTGGAATGGTGTTTTTAGTAGTGGTAAATGGAGATGTTGTGTTAATGATTTGAGTGGTAGATGGTGTTGTGGTTGTGATTGTTTGTGCATTTGTCATTTGTTGTGATATTGATGATGAGTTGTGAGCATTTTATATAATTCTTTGATTGATGCTTGGGATGTTGATTTGATCGATATTTGGTAAGGGGGGAAGCCCTAAACCAAGGAGTGGTGTGGATGATAATGGCAATGGTGGAAGAGGTGGAAAAGTGAGGGATGTGAATCCTTGTGAAAATGTTGTGGTGTCAAAGATGCCCCTTGGTCTGAACATGTCTCCTTCCTCTTGCGAATTTGTGAGGAGAGGATTTTGAGGTGTTGCAAGAAAAAAGGATGATGATGGATCACGATGGAAAGTGAAAGGAACATTCTTTTGAAGTGGGTTTTTGAGTGTAGTTTGTTCCAAGGTGGTATCCAAGTTTTGACTATTAATAAGGGGGTGTGTTTGAATTGCATTGAGAAATGCACTTCCCTTATTAACGTTGGGTTGGGTTGGAGCAAGAGATGTCGTGATTTGTAGAATGTTTTGAATGATATTTTGGGATGGGGGTGTGGATGAGATTGGAGGAAAATATGTCTCCACTATGATGCTCATGTCAAAATCCGAAGGCAATTTGGCCCCTTGTTTTGCTAGTTCAAGCATATATAATGAAGGGTTAAGCTTCATCATGATATTGATGATCTTATGGTTTTCCAGATTTTGAAACATTTTAGTTATTTCGTCATGAGACATTCCAAAGGGCAGGTCTTCTCTTTGAGCTTCTTCTTGTGGATTTTGTGAGAGTCAAAGGATTACTTGATTCAACGGGATTTATTTCAACATTCGTTTGGCTAAGATCGCTTGAAGCGGGTGTTTCTTTGTTGGCTTCCATGTTTTCCTTGTATTGAGATCTAGTTTGAATCATAAAATAAGGACCAATCCCTTAAGAATGGGAGATGAATCTCTTGACTCTTTGGATTGATTCCTACTCTAAGCCCAAAGTAGAAATCTCTAGGATATCTTGGGGATCAAAAGGTGATATGATGATGATGTAAAAGATGGATGGGGTGAAAGTTATGATCTTTTGGGTAAGTCTTGAAGGAGATACTAGGATTTTGGTACTTTTTGATTTTGATGTTGGATTTTGGATTTTTTCCTTGGTTTTGATTTTGATTACTTTTGATTTTGAACAAAAAGACCCTAGGATGTTTGGATGATTATCTAAGGGATAGATTTGATCAAATGATGATAATTTGAATATGTGTGGAAAGAAGGATGCATCTATCCACACCTATCAAAGCAAGTTGATGGTTTCACTAAGCATATGGGGAAGGATTCATCTCCATGTACTAAGCCAAACAAGATGTTTTTGATAATCTTTGACCTAAGTATATGCAAAAGGATGCATCTACACACACTTAGCCAAAGGTGATTTTGATGATAATGTTTTCAAGGATTTTAATCTCAATGGTTTTGATGATTTTGATGATTTGGATTTTTCCAAAAAGCCTAGTATCAAGAATGATTTCAAGATTTTCCAAAAGGTGATTTGTGAGATGATGTTTGTTTTGATGTTTTGAAGGATGGGTGAAAAAGATTTTGATGTTGGCTTTTGATCCTAATATGAACCTAAAAAAGACACTTTGTTTGCCTAGACCTAGGTATTGAAGAACATGCAAATGCTTTCTAAAGACCTTTATAACCAAAGAATGATTTCTTTTGAACAAACATTTTCAAAATTTTGGGCAAATGACTTTGTGATTTTGGATTTTTTTTTTTTAGGATTGTGAGGCTTCAAACACACATGAAAGTTCTTTTTGTTTAGCTTTGCTTAATGTCTTTATTTTACCAAAAACACTTTCTTTGATTAGGCTTTCAAACTAAGATGTCCAATGTCTTAATTTCTTCAAATCCACAAGATATGTAATGTGGAAATTTAATGAACTTATGTCAAGGGTTTTCCTATTGTTTACTTAAGAAGACAAATTGAGATATAATCCAATGTTTAGAAACCTCCAAGGATGTGAATCCCAAGGGAAAGAAATAACATATAGATTGAATCAATGGTATTTGTCTTCAAAAGGGTTTGAAATTTGGATAATGTTAAGTTTTTGTTTGTGAGATGTTTTTGATCAAGCAATGCATTTTGTAACCCAAGAATAAGTACAATCCTATGGATGTGTAAGACAATATTTGTTGGATTCCCACTTGGACAAGTCTAGCTACACTTATCTCTAGCGAATGGTTAGATGCTTGACCCCATTGGCTCCCCTCCATGACACTCACTTATACGGGGCAGCCAAGCATCAACACCCATGAAACTCCCATGGCATGCTTTCCATTTCTACTAGAAGACCGTAAAAGTGTGGGGCAACTTTAGAACGATTGTTCTTGCACCAACAAATAGATTAAAGGATTTTGGAAAATTCTAGCACATGGGTTTTAGTAAGGACTTTTCCGTTTGTGGAGATTGACCCATACAACAAGAGTCCCTTTCAGATCCATCTTGTCAGAATCAACTGCGTGATATTGGTGTTTACTCCAATATCCACATTTATATACTAGTTGGAAAATACTCTTGGCTTTAGAGTGTTACCGGTTGAGTCATTCCCTTGGGTGAGTACTTTTTCCCCAAAGCAAGCCCTCTAGGATAAACAAAAGCGAATGAAGAAAAATATTCGTAACTTGATCAATCTTTGTATGCAACAAAGAGAGAGAATATACGCAACAATGCCCCCACCCACACTCGCATAATATTTTGTTCAATTTTAAACCCAAATCGAAGTGTGGAGGTGATTGCTTTATCTTAACCCAAAGTCATGAAAAAGGCCTTTTGATTCTCGAGAGAAGCGCATACGTCCTTTTCCAATGATTTTAGTCTAAGTAAGCCCTCACAAAAAACAAAGCTACACTTGTTCTTTTTAAATCCTCAAGGCAAAATGTGAGTTTATTTTAAGCACCAAATGACAAGTGTAAGACATTTGTTCAATTTTTTAATCCAAGAAACAAAATCTAGTAAGTTGTTGATCCTATTGTTCGTTTTAACCTTTGCAAGAAATAAACAAGAAGATTCTTTTTAAGCCCAAAAGAAGGTTAGTGTCCTAAGAAAGAGGAGATAACAAATTCTTTAAAGTAATAAAAAAACACTAAAGTGTTAAAAAACACTTGGATTTCGTAAGACATTGTCCTCATATTTCTCCTTCCTTCATTTTCAATTTCCAACCTACAAGTGAGAAAAATTAGTTAGATTCTGGAAAATACAGAAGTTAAAAACCATAAAACAGAATGTAAATCACTCATAAATCAAAAGCACGTGTTAAAAAATCAAAATTTCCCTTTTACTGTCTCCCAGCATCGCAACTCGTGAAGGTGTTGCAGTTTGTTCTCCCAGCGGTGCCCTTATAGCATCGCTTTACCAGTCAGCGGTGCTCTATGTCAGGACAGAGAGCTTAAATATGTCGCAATTTTCACCCATTGTCTTAGTTTGCGTCTAGTGTTGGAGTTTGGAATTTTTTGAAAATCTCTGCAGGTTGGTGAGTCCAGTGGTGGAGTTTAAAATTCAAAATTTTTGGTGGGATGAGTCCAGCGACGCGGTTTGTGTTTGAAGTGATGCCATATAGCAATGCTAACAAGCCCATGGTGCCAAAACAGTGATGCTGACGAGCTCATAGTGCCAAAACAACAACCCTGACGAGCCCGCATTGGAATTTCCTGTGTGTGGAGAAAAATGCAAATTTTTTGAGAAAAATTGATTGAACATGAGATAAAGCCCTCCTTCTAGTGCCAAATGTGTGAACCCCAATCTAGGTACCTGCAAAACAAAGAAAATAAACACCTCAAGTTAGATTTTGCAAGCATAAACAAGGATTCCCCATGAAATCCATTAACATAGCTCAAATTAGGAAGAAAACGATGAAAAACACAATGAAATAACAAAATAAAGATTGAATCCTAATTAAGCAAGCAAAATCTTAATCCCATGGGGAAATTGGTGCCAATTTGATGTGAAAGTTGGCCATTTCCCAATTCCTAAGATGCAAGCTTCGAATGTTGAAGAGATTGATCCACTTTGTTGATGAAGGATGAGAGCTCCAAGCTAAAAATCTGCAAAACCTAGCTAGAACTCAATGGTGATGGATGAAAATGGCTAAATATTTTAGCATAATAACTTTGCAATGTTTGTGGATCATCAAATAAGGATATGAGCTCTTCATTTATAGGATTTCAAGATGGATGAATGTCCAAATTTGAGCAATGTGGGACTAACATTCATCCAATGATATGGTGCCACTTGTCAAGCTATGAATGGATGATGGATGTGCAAGATTTGGGGTTTGTACCAATAAATGCATAAATTTGAATTTCAAATTTGTTGAAATGACATGTAAGAGGGAAGGGAAAATGTAATAAATGCCACTTGGCTCAATGCAAAGGACATGTAAGATGAAGTTATTTCCTTGTTGGATGTACATGTTGACTTGGAATTTTTGAATTCAAATTGAGAGAATATTCCAAAAGATGCTTGTGAGGAAAATAGGGATTTCATAAATGAATTAAATCTATTTTCATGTGCAACTTACATTATCTAGAGGATGTGACATGAGATTAGATTAAATTAATCAAGGGTTAATTAATTTAATAGGAGATTTGATGATGTGACTTATTTGATTTAGATTTATGGATTTATTTAAATCAAATAAGAGAGGAATATAACAAGAGATTAATTAAATAAGGATTTTGATTTATTTAATTAAAAGGGATGGTGTTAGATTAAATCAAATAAGGTTTTAATTTATTTAATTTAATAGGTAGACTTTAGGGATTTAATCAAATACGTCAATTATTTAATTAAATAGGAATAATTAAATCAGATGGATTGATTTAATTAACAGGAGAAGGTGACTTAATTAGATAAAGTGATTTATTTAATTAAGAGACGAATGTTGATGAATTTAATCAGATAGGTGAATTTGATTAAATGGTTTGACTGAAGAATGATTCAGGAAGAAACGATGTTAGTCAGTCATGATCAAATGCATGATGTCAATCAATATATTTTACGTGTCTACAATATGTTATATGGGGTATCCTTCATCTCAATTGTGAAAGTGGATCTATCTTAATGTTAAATGCATTTCTTTTTGTAGAATACCAAAATGTTAATTTATTTCAAATTTTAGATGTTTCTGATATAGATGTCAGAATGTTTGTGACATTTTGGGCTTTGTTTTGAAGCCTCTTTTCTTTTATCTCTGAATCAATTTCACTACAGTCATGGTGAGTAGCGAACAAACCTGGATTCTTTTTGTTTGTTCTTGAAACATTTTTTTCCCTTCTTAGACTTGGGTATCTTGAAAAAAAGTGTTTTTAAAGCACCCATCATTGGTACTTGGCAAGCTTATAGATGTCTTGCGGTCATTTAGAAAATTTGATTGAGATGATCTTTGATTGTTCTTCTATGGTATTCCATGTGATGAAAAGTGAATGAAAAGCATGTATTTATTTGAATCCTTTTCTGAGTTGAACATCACATTGTATTAAGTTCAGGTCAAAGTCATGTGCAACTATAGTAGATTTGATGAAACAAAAAAAATCAAATAAAAGAGATTTGATGAAACAAAAAGAATAAATAAATTATAATAAAAATAATTCAAATATTTGCATAAATTAAAAGAACAAATAAATAAATAATTTTTTTTATCGCAAAGAGAAATCAAAGATTTGATCACAAAGATAAATGAATCAAAAAAGAAAATTAGAGAATGGTAACTCTTAGCATATTTTATATATATTAATATTTAATATATGTATACTAGTGTATAACCTAGATGAATCTTCCGAAATGTCTATATGTAAAAATAAGGTGTGGATAAGTGTATGAAGATGTGTATGTATAGGGAAAGATAAATGTTAGGGAAGTGAACCCAACTTTGCACAATATTGCACCATTTTCCAACACGTGTACATTTATTAAGATATTCTCCTAAACTGGACACATAAATGAATGGGAGCAATAGAGATATGTAAATTTCACTATTACATTTCAACCACACTTTGAGATGCATGTAAATCCTAGAAAGAACCAAATATGAAAAAATTGTTGGGATTTGAAGCCCAACGGTCACATGACCATTCATATTCTCTCAAATTTGCATAAATATGTGGCAGATCATGTATTGCATCATTGGTGTTTTGATAATAAAGTGATTCCCTGCTTGAGAGTGGATGTAGGCAATTGTTGAACCACTATAAATTGTGTTTTGTGTTTTGTTATTTATTTTCTGTTTTATTATGTTTCTTTGCTTGTTTAATATTTACAATTGGTATCAGAGCTATGGAGAAGTGTTGAGTTGATTGTTAGAACCAAGGTGAAGAAGACCAAGGTGAAATTTGGGAAATGGATAATAATTTCTCGTTTCACGCCTCTTGGTACTTCCCATATATTTTAATGGGTATAACTAATTTTGTAGTTGATGAGGAGGAGGCTGACTCTTTCATTGAAGAATTTCTTTGGAGTTTGGATTCAACTGTAGAACAAGGTTTGAAGCAATTGCTGGATGACAGAGAGATTGTGGAGTTTTCCTTCCGAGATGAGGAGGGTGCAGTCTGGTACCAGGCGAGTGAAGATGAACCTGAGGAAGAGGCTGAAAACTGGGAGGAACATCTAAACAAAGAAATTGTAGTTCTAAAGGAGGAGATTTTGATGTTGAGAGAGCGAATTATCTGTATGGAGAAGGAAAAATAAAAAAATTACAAAAGAGTGGGAGTTTTTTGGAAAGGAAAGAGATGAAGAATTAAAGGACGAATTGGATGAGCTCCATATTATTCTTATCAATTTGGACATTGATTACAGAGAAATGGGATTGGTGAATGGAGACGAGAAGGCACATAATTTTATTTTGTTTGAGATGGTAGATGATAGAGGGAATGGCATTGAAGGCGCCTGGAGTCCCATGAAGGAAGAGGCTCTAGATGAGGATGCTTTTGTCTTATGCGCTACTAGGGAGGTAGACTCCACACAACCCCCTCCTCACTCCTCCTTGTGTGAGGAATTTACTTTGCCCATGTCCTCCTTGCAGTAGACTTTCCCAAACATAGAAGCTGATGAGAATGTTTGGAACAAATATGATGGAATGAATTTTCCACCCCAGTTAGATGAGTTTGGCCAAGATATTAACTTGTAGAAACGAATTGATATGAAGCAAAGGGATAAAGCTCAAAAGTAGAGGAGGGCTCGCACTGCATATAAGAAAGCTGCAACTTTTATTGCCTCAGATGGCCCTGCTAATCATCATATAGAAGGGGAATCTAGCAGTGATGAAAGTGATAGTGATTACAAGGCATATCAATCTAGTCGTGGTGAGTTGTTATAGACAGCTAGACATGTTTTTAGTGATGTTGCTTAAGATTTTTTACAACTCTCCATTGTCAAGGAAAGATTTGAAGGATGGAAAAGACTATACTCTTTGGCTTATCATGATGCTTATATGTACTTGAGGGCACCAGCTATTTTCTTCCCCTTCATACACTTGGAGCTCTTGAAGTGGGACCCATTATATGAAGATAGATTAGATGAAATAGGTTATGATGATGTTGGTGGTGTATGGAAACAAATGTCTCAGATCCATGAACTAGTAGAACTGCCTATTTCTAATTCCAAGTACATTAATTTGTTCCAGGGTTGGAATGGGTTTCAAATGGAAGGAGAGAAGAGTGATGGTCGAAAGGAGAAGAAGAAGGGGCTTCTGAATAGAAGTAGCATTGGCGGCTAGCAGTAGAAAGCAAATGAGGCCTTGTATGAAGAACATATTTGAGTTCCGAGAAGGCCACAATGGCATACAAATATGTCTGCAGAAGAACTTGATGTTAAAGAAAGGTAGTCAATTTTAAATTGGAATAGGAGGCTTGCCAGGCTAGAGAATTTGGATGATGGCACTCATAATTTCATTGTTTCTCTGGAAATAGCCTATGGCAGGTAGGCTTTGGAAGCCGTAGTAGAGAGCCTCAAGGGTGATTCAAATGAAAACTGGATGGAAGGTTGCATTAGAGAAATGCCAAATAATGACAATGTTGGAATTTTTGTTGGGTTGGAAGTTTTGAGGCTTATTTTGAGCCTGTGTTTGTAAAGGGTTTCGATACAAGTTCCCCTCGCTGTTGTGCATTGATTGCTACAGTATGTTTGATAGAATGGCATAATTTGCTATTTTAGTGCTTGAGGTTGGAGATGGTGTGTTTGAGGTGTTCTCCACTTCAAGCGATACTCATCTAGGGGGAGATGAATTTGACAAGAGAATTTTTGACCGGGCTGAGATGTAGGAAGAGAAAAAGTCTCTTAAGAGGGGGCTGTTGATGAAACTAGACTAGATGGTCCAATTGCAACAAATTATCAAGTCTGATTTCACATGGAGAAGACTGATTCGCTGTGTTTGTTAGCAATCATTGGCCAAACTCAAATCTTTGATGGGATTGGTTGCGATGTAATTTTTGAAGTGAAATGCAAGGGATGACAGTGCATGGTTGTGTCGGTTGGACTTCATAGGGGAGATTATTGGGATGTGAAGCCCAATGGTAACATGACCATTCATATTCTCCCAACTTTGTATAAATATGTGGCAGATCATGTATAATTGCATCATTGGTGTCTTGATAATAAAGTGATTCCCTACTTGAGAGTGGATGTAGGCAATTGTCGAACCACTATAAATTGTGTTTCATACATCTTGTTCTTTATTTTTTGTTTTATTCTATTTATTTGCTTATTTAATATTTACAAGAATTCATTATCAAATTAAATAGAAGAAAAATTAACACTTCAAATTTTAAAAATATTGGGCATTAAATCAATTATGGGTAGTCATCATCAACACTAACAACTTTAAAGTCACAACTATTTATCCGATATTGTCAATTCACAATTCTTATCACAACTCAAATTCAATGCATTTCATTGGACAAATCTTATCGTTAACAGTAAGAGAATCTTGCAATCTTTTCATAATTAACGTAATCACTGCATAAATCTGTAGGCCATGTTTGCTTGTTTAGCTTTTTAAATTCACCACAGTGGCTCAATTGGTTTTTGTATGACCATTTTTTGTTAATCTTTAGGACAAAATTCAATCAATCTTCTTTATTCAAAGCACTAGATTCTTGCAATCCACCTTAGTGAACTTTTACTGAGTCCTTCCATATAACAATGAGTAATTCAGTCAATCTTCTTTAAGTAGCCTTTCCAATCGTAACTTTAATAAAAAGTGGAAAAAGAAAATATATGTTACCTAGTACATGGACATACGTTATGGTCATAAGTTGTTCTAATTTAGATTTACAAATAGAAAAAAATTGGGTTTAGTTTAAATTAATTAAATGAATTGATTGTAATTTAATATAAATGAATTTAAAAATTTAGATTTACAAATAGAAAATTTTTGGGTTTAGTTTAAATCAACTAAATGAACTAACTATGTAAATTTTAAACAAGTAGAGAAAACATAAAAATAGAAGAAAGAAATAGACAAAACAAAGAACACGATTTATAGTGGTTCACCAAGATTGGCTACGTCCACTCTCAAAGTAGGGAAAAATTGTATTAACAATTATCAGATATCTAGTACATGATCTGCACACATATATTTATACATAGCTCTTCGATATGAAGAGATGGGAGAATATGAATGGTCATGTGATCGTTGGGCTTCACATCCCAACAATCTCCCCCATGAAGTCCAACCGGCATAGCCATGCACTATGTCATCCTTGCATTTTCAAGCTTATCTTCACATTGCAATTAGGCTTGAAGTTTTTAACTTTGCCAAATAATGTTCATGAACACTTCGAATCAATCTTCTCTAGGACAAGTTGGATAGAACAAAGCTTAACACAACCTTGGAAAAATATTTATCATCTCTGCCACCTACCCATCTTAATACGAACCAAGACAACCAACAACTCCTCCAATTCCACTAGTTGCAAAATCATCAACACTTCCTTTATCTCCATCTTTGTTGCTGACATGCTCTCCTCAAACTATGTATATGCATCAAAGATAATACTAAAATCCCTCATAGTTATCACTGCCATCATCTCTGCATTATCAAACTCAAAAGGACCCATAGGGCATCCATTATTTCCCCTATGGTTCCTAGATGCCTTTGTCTTGGATGCATAAACTAGAGGATATACCGTGGGGTGATCCCACAATAGTGGTTTACAATTTTTGGCCAAACTGGACATTGAAATAATTTTTTTAACTAAATCTTCACTTTCGGGCACCTATAGCAGCTAAACCGTGAGGAATTTGAAGATGATGCAAACTAGAGTTTCGTGACATTTTTTCTATAGATTCTAAATATATATTTTTTAAAAAATTTGGGAATCAGTTACACTTCTTTTTCTATCTCCCTGAAAACCTAGTTTTTTTTTAGAAATATTTTTTAAAAGTGGCTCGCAAATTATGATATGTATATTTTTTTCCATGAAAGATAAAATTCTAATTCTTTCCAATTTAGATTCATAACTTTGATATCTAGTGCTTCCACTTGGTTAGATAGTTTTTTATTGAATATTTTTTCTTTAATCAATTTTTGAATTCAAACCAATTATAAATTAGACCAGTGCATGCGTTATAACATGTAGCTTTTTTGTATGTATCAAAATTCAATTTATTTTTTCTTTGTTAGATCAAGGACTTCAATATCTGGTGCACTAATATTTTTTTTTTTTTTAATAATCTAATATTTTTCCACATGTGCAAAATAGATAGCTTGATTTTCGGTTAAAAACCTACATTCACGAGAAATAAAAAAAAAAATAATAATAAAATTAAATTTATTTAAATTATACTTTTTGGGAAGCTTATAATAAGGACTACATACTTGATTTTTTTTTTTTTAAATGAATTCATTTGATCCCCCAAAAGGTAAATCAAAAGTGGTTTTTTATCAGCATTTTAATATGTGTAAAAGAGACTCTATTATAGGTATGGTTTAAAACTAGTGAAGTTCTATCCAAGGGGGTTTTGATTTAAGGTAGTTTGATCAAACCCTCTTCAATTGGAATTCTTCAAATGGAACCTTTTAAGGCTTAAATCATTATATTTTCTAAAAATATGTGATTTTAGCAAAAATTAGTTCCTCCCAAAAATTGTAAACCAGCTTTGTGGGATCACCTCGTGACCCTGAAGCTCTCCACAGGAAGCACTAAAGACCTAGCAATAAGCAAATTTTGTTTGGTCCAAACTAGATTGACCATAGTAATAACCCACAACGGAAAAGCCTTTGATAGATCCATTTTTTGAATCCAAAACATACATCACATTCTATGCTTCACATACTATAAGATTAAAAAAAAATTGAATTTCATGAAGTTTTGACCAAGTTAAGGTGGTTAGACATACAAGTTTTTATATTTTTTAAAAGTTGTAATAAAAAATTCATAATTAATTATTTACTTAGAAAAAAATTACAAAAAAATATGCATCACATCTGAAATGAGTCCTCTACTTATATCTAAAAATCTTATAAAAAATATTATCATTTTATTGCGGTTAGGGTGGTTAGACAAACACCTACTTATTTTTCCCTAAAATTTAAGTTCTATTGCATTGAAATTTTAAATTTTCACCAAAATATTTTTAATTTTAAATAAACCTAGTAGTTTAGAAACTACATTAAATTTTCTACAAATTCTATTCTTACATATTTTTGAAATAATATAGATAACTTATTCAAATTTTTACGTCAAGTTGCCTAACTCTGATTTTTTTGATTTTTTTGCCACTTAAGAGCTTATTTTTCCCATGATGATCCTACACATACCCCTATAATTAGAAATCTTCATTCAAATATCTTGGCATCGTGGTCATGTCTCACCCCAGACTAGGGGAAAAATCTTGAACTCACTAGGGGTAAATGAACTTTGAGCTTAAACCAACAAACAAACAATAGTTAGACAACACAAAAACCACAATGATCATAGTGCAACCCAAAATTTGAACATCAAGCTTAATCATGAACACATCAACCATCCATACCAAACAACAACAAGCCAAATCAATCAAATCAAAGTAAACTTTCAATGGATGTTGTTCTTCTAAATCATGGCTTTATCATGTCAGCATGTTTATTCAACTATTGTACTTGATTTTTGTCATCATATCTTTGGAGCACTTCAATGATGTATTGAACTAGAGGAGCTAGGAAAGAGTATGATTTTTCTTTGGACCTACTATTTGTGAGTTGATCACTACTAATGTGAAAATTTTCATGGGACATGCTCTACAAAGTATCACTACTGACATTCCAAATTTGCATAGGAACATGGTTAACTCTTGTCTGTTTATGTGGGTAATACTCAGGTCATCTCAGTTTAATTATACCTAAATGCTTGTGTTAAATTGCAATATCAAAAATCATGGAAGTAGTACTTAGGTCATCATGGTCTAAATTATGCCATCAACTCTTGTACTCACTTTCAACATTTTAAAGGCTTAATGATGATAAAAAGAATGATAAATCGATTGTTATGATGACAACCTTTGCACATTAGATTTGCATAGTTAAGTTAGAATGCATTCATATCAGTGTTGCATCTATTTTTATGGGTTTTCCAAGGCTAAATTTTTTTCACAAGGATATTATCTCTCTTATTAATGGCTTGAGTACACTTGACATTGACCAAAAACACATCATTCTCATATAGTTTCACATCAGTTGCATCAACATTTACATACATTAGAAAGCATTCTCATATCATATGCACATGATCACATCATTCATCCATCCATGCATCACATCATAATATCCACATCAAAAAATATAAAAAGAAGTGCATTGCATCTTAGTTGCATAATCAAAATCATCTCATCAATTATTAATGGATTAAGAAATTGGTCCCTTAAGAAGATTGAAAGACATATCCAACAAAGTAAGATTTCTAAGAAGAAAAACATCTCTATTTTAATAGGGGCATAATTGAACTTGATACATCACTAAAATCATTTATTCCTTTAATAAAATAGATCTTGGATTCAATTAAGAAGATTGAAAGACATATCCAGTAGAATAAGATTTCCAAGAAGAAAAAATTGCTGAAAAACATGACTAGTAAGCAAAAAGAAATAATACCATTATGAATATCTAAAACCAGTAGTGAAGATGAATTTGTTATTACTCAAATCCAAGACTAAAAATGGACTAGCTGGATCAACATAATCATCACATAAAACATCTCACATCATTTTCATAATCAAATCCATCTCACATAGCATAAAACATCATCCATAAAGCATATAGAATCATCATGCATACATTGTCATATCATCATTACATAATCATCATAATCATAATGATCATCATCATATAAACATAAAACATCACTATTTCATCCATCATTGATCCATTCATTGCATAATTTATTTGCATTAGAAAAGTACAAGAACATAAAATGCATCACATTTCATTGGCATAATAGGATCCATCACATACATCATTCATAAAGAATAATAGAATCATAACACATTAGTTGCATCATCATTTGCATCTAGAGCATATCATATCATCATCATATAGAACATCACATAGCATCATAAAATAGAAATCAAATGTATACATCATAATAATCATCATCATCATCATATAAACATCATAGGAACATAGATCAATCATCATCGCCGCATATCATATAATCTCAAAATCATAATTTGTCAAGTGTACAAAGATATCCAAAGATATAAAGAGATACATCAATATCAAAATTGTCAGTATATCAACATGTCCCAAATAAATCAAAGAAGTATACATCATGTCTCAAAAGGCTACAAGTCATGTCATCATATCTCGGAGCTATGTCGTGCCCCCAAATGGTGTTGGAATCACAGGACCAATACCTCCCCCACCAACTGGACCTGCGCTCGGATCTCTTCGATCTCCCAGAAGTGGTTGTGTCACACCTCTGCTAGTGGTCTGAGAATGGGACCTACTTGACTGAGATTGCACATAACTCTCCTACCGCTCTAGAGGAACTGCATCATGATATCTCACTCTATAAAACTTAGCCTCCTACGCGGTATGACATCTCTTTGAAATAATTTGTTGCACTAGTAACCACTACAACCTATTATAGTCTCTCAATGATACCCTCTACTTGATTGACCCATCGTCTCAAAGTATCCCTCTCTACAATAACTGTGGCAACCTATGCCTGCATCTAACCCTGTGCCTAATTTTGGGCCTGAACCTATGTAAGCTAAGCCTATGTCTGCTGAACCTACTATCTCATAGCATCCCTCTCTACCCTTAGTGCAGTAATCTATCCTTGAGCCTGTGCTAGCAATCCCTACACCTGTAACGCAACAATCTGAGTCTGCTAATGTTGTGAGAGTAACCTAATCTCAACATGCTACTCGATTGCCACTACCAATGATCACCTCTTGCAAGGCACTCTAAACTCTCGAACATCTAGAAATGGATCTCCTCCACCCTCATCTCCTCCACCACCATCCCCTCTGTCTCCACCACTTTTGTCACCATCTCCATCTTCATCCCCATCATCACTAATCTCAACCTCCTCCTCCTCCTCCTCCTCATCTCCAACATCTCTCCACTGCCTACACCCATGTCCTCCTACCCTCTCCTCCTCTAGCAATGGAACTGGCTCATTTGGGATGGTGATCTATGGGAAGGGATGTAGGAACATGTACTGAGCATACTCCTATGATATCAGAGCATTAGTGATCTCTAGATGAATATGCCAAATGATGGCCTGTAAACCCTAGAAATGTTGCACTATTACATCATAAGACAACACAGGTCCCCACTTGGTCACATCCATCTATCGTCATGCATAATGTGCCACTCCTTTGGGCATCCCCTGCACTCGACCATATTGTCTAAGTACCCTCAACAACAAAAATCTCTTAATAACAAATTGAGTCTACCTAATTAGGTAAATGGATTGACACAAAAATAACATCTCAGGGTCATCCTCCAGCCACTGCTCACAATCAAGGTACAACCACCATATCACTGACTCTAATTCATCAAGAACTCTCCTCAAGTACTCTAATTTTCCTAGCCTAGGCTGAGTAAGCAAACCTACATAGATATGAATTTATGGCCTCATGGTTGGTCATTGTCTATCTGCAACTGGCCACATGACTACTATATGCTCCTAGGCCCAAACTTGAAGCAATGTGGCCCCAGCTGATAAACTAGCCCCTTGGAGGTAAACCACCTGGTGTAAATCATTACAAGTGAGCAAGCATGTAGCATCCCTAGGCATATCGAGTACCTTGAGAAATCATGCTCTCAAGAATCCCACCCCATCCAACTGAAAGTCCCTTTGACCTATGATCAGGACAAAGAAACCCTCCAATGAATCCGACAAGTATAGATGGTAATGTGGCATAGGCATCAACCATCTATCTCCAAGGAATCTCATAGCTGCATATATGACCATCCTCAAATACTCTTCTCATTGCATTGGTCCCACCTTGCTCTTAAGCATCATATAAGACCAGCTCCCCAACAACAAGTATCTATAGAATCAAATAGACATCCTCTGGGGTCACTCTAATCTCGCTAGTGGGAAAAATGTGTTATGCTCACTATGCCACCTCTCTGCTAAAGCTATTAGTAAACCCCTGTTAATCCTAATATGAGGCATATCTATAAGAGAGGACAATCCACATTGTACAATAATGGTTGTTTGAGGCAGCGTCAAGTGAGGAATCAAATCCCACATCCTCAGGAAGTTCTCTCTAATCTGTAAACTCATCAAAGGCTCCTATCATCACAAAAGTCACAAATCAATAAACTAATCAATTGACATCAATCAACAAATCAATTAATCAATATCAATCAATCTATCAATCTAATCAGCTCTGGTGAGACTTTAATCAAATCTCATGAGCATCAATCTATCATTCAACCTCACCTATCATGAGGTTCATCAATCAATCCAACCTCGCCTATCATGAGGTTCATCAATCAAATCTACCTCGCCTATCATGAGGTTCATTAATCAATGCACCTCACCTACCATGAGGTCCATCAATCAATCAAAATTTCATTGATCCTTGCCTATCATGAGGTCAATTATCAGTATCAATCATTGAATCTCACCTATCATGAGATTAATGGACATCTAATCTATCATCATCAATCATCATCAAATCAAAGGTTGAAGCGGTCAAACATCATTGAAATCAAGGATTCTAATCAAGAAAATCATCAATCTAGTTTAAAATTTCACTAATGCGCTAAAATAGTCTTTCTATGCATTGAAAAACTCTATGTGCTAGAAAAATTCATCAATGCGCTAGAATAGAGTTCCTATGCATCAAACTATCATATGCATTGAATGCACCAAAATAGGATCCCGAAGCACCAATTCATCCTATGCGCTACATCATATCATCAAAGTGCTAAATCAATTCACCTACATGCTAAAGGATTCTATGCGCTACTTCTATCACTCAATGCACCACTTTAGGTTACGTATGTGCTAATCCATTTATCCTATGCGCTAAATTTTTTGATGTGCTAGAACAGTTGTTCTATGCACTACGTCGGGTTTTCAATGCGCTAATCTAATCAAATCCTAATTAAAACGTGAAAAATGTGCCAAAAATGAAACACAAAAATTACAAGGGAGGTTTTCGGGGTACATACCGGAGGTCCGTACGCTATCGGGTGGTTGTGATGTTTGACATGCTTGAACTAATTCATGTGGTAAGGGATAACCATTTTGTTCCAAATTGCTAGATTGCTCAATCACTCTCAAGTTTTCAAAATGCAAATGCTAAAATGAACTTCTAATCACTCTTTTTCACCTTTTAAAGGTTAATTAAGTGGGATTTTTGTGGCATTGATTTATTTTATTTTCAAAGGGGCTTTAATTCATCAAATCATCACCTGGTGGCTTATACATCATTTTTTGGGAGATAAATCATTTTTGAATCATAAAATTTTGAAATCATCATCAAATCATTGAAAAATCATCAAAATTTTCAAAAAAATAAAAAAATCCTAAAAATTCAAAAATTCACTAATTTATCTCTCGAGGGGGCATATATCTGTCATCACTTGAAAATCAGCATTTGGGGCATCAATTTATTTTTCTCGACATCAGTAGCAAATTATTCTTTGAAGAAATGTGTAAACACATTACTTCAAAGAGGGGCAAAATGGATACACCTAAAATCGGTCAAGACAATCAATTAATTAAATATTAGTTATTTAATTAATAAATCTTTTATTTCATCTACTTATAAATAAATTCCATATTTATTTATATAGTTCACTCTTCTAATTCTTCAATCTAAAATCACATTCTTCAATTTTAATTAAATAAACAAATTTAAATAGTTTGTTTTATTCAATTAATAATCTTTTTATTAAATTTATATCCCAAATTTAAATTTAAGCACATGTCTACAACTTTCCCTCTTGCCACCTCATCAAATGTCATATGTATGCAAATATGACTAATATTTAAATTCCTAATTTGAATTTAGACACATGTTGGACACTTGGTCACCTCACACACTTGATTCCTCCATAGATTTGGCTTGTTTCCTTTGGTCAAGGGAACATCCTCCTTGATTCTTCCATCTCCACCATTCATCTCTCATGTTTGAATCTTCACCGTTTATTGTTACCACATCACAAGATGCCTTGAATATCCTATAAATACAACCCCTTGCTACAATATTTAACATCACATCTTTCATCAAACTTATTATGTAGGAATAGCATTGGAGCAATTTGTAGCTTTCATAGTTGAAGCATTTAGCCATACAACATTTTTATCATAGCATTTAGCATCATAATCTTAGCATAATCTTCATTTCATCATAACAACATTAATATCATAGTGTCATGGCTTTAATCACATAGTTTCATGTAGGAATTAGATTCTTGCATTCTATATAGCATCTCATTTCTCAAGTTGTCATTTTAACAACCATAGTGCACATATCAAATTTGAGAGTCAATATGGTTTAATAAATCCTTGAGAATAGAGAACAATTGAACATTTTTAGAGATTTGTTTGCTGCAAATAGAGTAGTTTTATGATTCAAATATTTAATGTAATATGTCTCATTGGTGTTTTTGTGTCTTATTATTGATTTATTAACTCCCACAAATTCACACACACAATTGGAAATAAACTTCTAAAAAAGATGTAACACCCATTTTTTTCTAATATTGAAATAATCTAAAATATATTAGAAAATCATTGTTATTTTTAACCAATTGCACTTTTTGTTAAATCAATTTTTTACATATAAAAGAAATGTTATATAGATTTTCTAAAATAATTGCTGCTATAATGTTGGCCCACAATGAAAAAGAAAAACACAGTTTTATGAAGATTGCACCAAATACAAATATTTAAAGAAAAACTTAGACTCCAATTGAAATGAAAAATTCAAAAGAAGAGCAACCACTGCAACTAAAATAAAAAATCCACAACATCAGAAATTGAAATTTATATGTAGCTGGTGAATTTTTGTATTTAATGTTTAATAGTTGTGCAATTTTTATTTAAGATTTGAGAATTGGTGAGAGCTAAAGTTTGATTATGTGGATTTATGTTGGGGTTTAATAAAATTTGGTTGAAATAGTTAGAATCGAAAGAGTCTTGCACTCATATTTCTTGATTTGTTGTAGAGATTAGAGGAATAGAGAAGAAATAAATTAGCATTATAGATTTTAGATTCGATGGTTGAACTTTTGATTTTGTTTCATCTGTTTGATTATGCCATACATTTTGATGTTTAAGATTGTGTTGGTAGATTTGAAATGTGAGGAAATAGTCAAGGAATGGTTATAATTCATTTTTGGTAGTTCTATATATGAATTTGATGAGTTTGACTGGTGATTTCTACATTGAGAAGTGGGTATGTATGCAAGAAAATAAATGGATGTATTTTTAAAACACTCTTTGTATTTCAACAATTTTAAACAAAATTATGAGACCAATTTCATTTTAACACGATTTTCTATAACAGCTTAAAAATTTAGGTATGGAGTTTCCTATGAGCACATATTGGAATTGGGAATTTTTAGGGGTTATTATCTTCAGTATAAACCTAATCAACACATTTATTACACTGCAAACATGAATAAAATTTAAGCTAGATGTGTGATAACAACAGCACAGACTAAAATTTTAGTCAAAGCCTTTTTTTCCCTACAGTTGGAAAACTCTGAAAAGATAATCAATAGACATGAAAGAGAAACATTTTAGCTTTCAAATATAACAAATAATGACCAATACTTACTGAATTACACTTTCTTTTACCAAACATTGAAAAAGATTGAAAGAATTGCATTTCACTTTCCCTCCCTGAAAGATCATTGCTGAAACTTCAATAGTGAATTCTTCTATTTTCCCATAGCTTTCTAGAGCTTTGTACACAGATCTCCTTAGACAAAAATAAATAATCTCAAAATAATTTATCCTCATGTGAGCACTAAGTTCAAGAATGGAAAAATATGACATACACCACTGCTTTAAAGAACTCCTATAGTGAAAAGGAACAAAATGAAAAAAATATGCACAAATTTCTCTACAACAATTCACAATTTCAAATTTTCAAAACATGTAGTAACTATGCATACGCGGGTCAAAATATTTGCAAAATTTCTCTAAGTACGGAAAAGCAGTCATTGAACCGAAAGACATACTGCTGTTAAGCCAAAAACAAAATATGAACCAAAAAAGGCTAATAGAAACCCAAAGGTGATTATTACGGGTTTTTTGTTTGAATTGTCACATAAAGAGTTAATTCCATCACATTTTATGCCCATTGTATTTTTGAACTCCAAACAAAATAAAAAAGGTAAGATGAAAAGCATTGGTTATAAAGAAAAAGATAGGGTGTGTTGTGAATCGAACATGGGACCTCAAGACTTAAGCAAACAAGTAAACAAGTGCATCAGTTGACCATGCAAAATTGTTTGGGATTATTTCTTGCGCTATTCTCTATAACAACAAAACATTTAATAACAAAGGGAGAGTCCATCCTCTTCAAGATCTCTTCGCCCTTCGTCAAATATCGCATGGCATTTAATGACAAAGGGAGAGTTCATCTTTCTTCAGGATCTCCATCTTGCGAATTATCTAACCCTTGATGTTCTGGTCAGGCTGCCATGGATGAATTTCAAGGAATACATGGTAGAAGTCTTTTTGTGTTGCACGACTTCCATGCCCCACAATTCTTTTTTGATTGCAACAAACAAAAAAACAAAGAGTGGTTCACTTGTTGGATTTTTGTTCTCTTTTGATTGCAACAAACAAAACCATTTTGAAACATGATTGAACCATTTTTAAAGTAAATCCAATTTAAATAGACAAAACTAATGCCAAACCTGTGTTGAAAGCTATAAGCGAGTGAGAGTAGACATAAAATATATATTTTCGCAAATCAAAAACCATATATAATGCCATTTGCATAACATGTGTTACACTGCCACCCAGGATTGTTTGAAACAGTTTCCATGCAAAGAAAATGTAATCTTTGGCGTTACCTCTCTGCCTCCTCATTTTTTGGACGTTAGTTTGTTGCTCACAAGTACTGCCATCTGCCTGTCATTTTAAATGTAGTTCCAAAAACTTGACATAGGTTTTTTCCATCCATGTTGTGACTGTAGAACACCTCTTAGCGTAGTTATATTTCTGTACATTTAATTTATAATTGAAAATAATTATAATATCCTAAAACTTTTAAATTTAAATATATTTAAATATTTCCATTCTTTTGAATTTAAAACTTTGTTAATGTGGCAAATTCGATGCTACAACGTAAGAGATTATGTCAGAATCGGAAGTAATAATTTGCATGGGATCATCCACTGTGCTGGATAGCCTCTGGTTTATGTTAAAAATATGCGCATTGTATTCTTTATGAGATTCAGAATAAAACCAGACCAAATACTTCAAATTGAACGTGTCTTGACTCACTTTGGCTTTAAGACTTTCCATATATTTAAAGAAGCGTATTCTAACAAACCCAACCCTACCAATGATTGAGAAATGCTTCTATACGAACTACGTAAATGCTTTTTATATATGGCCTGTGTTATAATTTCTTTTAATATGGCATACAGGATTGGCGTGCCGAAGCCATTGCCGGGGGAATTGCCTATTGACTCGTGTATGCGATGAACAGAATCTTGTTTTATGATCAGGTAATCTGCTAGATGTGTTGCGACTCGCGATGAGAATGCCGAATACATCTATTTAAGGAAACTTATTCCCTCTTGTAAATGCCAAAGTCATGGGTGCTCCGTGGGTTTTACTGGTTATTTTCATGGTGGTGATTTGTGCGGGTGAGAGCAACGGTCAAGAGCACAAGACAGTGTCTCGTCTCTCTTCTGCTCTTCTGAATTCTTCTGGTTGGAGACCCAGCGGCAACACGTACTTGGTTTCATCAGATGGTACGTTTTGTGCTGGGTTCTATAACGTAACACCAAATCGTTATGCCTTTGCTGTCTGGTATGCCGACGATTCGGAGCGAACTCTGGCGTGGATGGCGTACTCAACTTCTCTTGTGGGCGGCAACTCTTCTTTGACCTTTAAAAACGGGACTCTTTCCATTTCAGATGAGAAAGGTGTAATTGCGTGGAAGAGTAAGGACATACCTAATTCTAAGGATGCCATGGATCTTATTTTGCTGGACTCGGGCAATCTGGTGTTCAGTACAGGTCAGGTCCCTCAGTGGCAAAGCTTTACGGAATTCCCCACTTTCAATCTTCTTCCAACGCAGGATTTCAGAACAGAAGACGCCTTGCAGTCCAGATTTGCAAACGGTACTTATGGTAGAGACGGAAACTACTATTCTCTTTCTTTACAGAAACAGACCAACAAACTTTCCTTGTTTTATTACACGAGGGAAGAGGAAGGGCGGGGACCGAAATGGTACTGGCAATCAGACGGTAGCTTTCCGGTAGCTACCCTGACCAATTCTGGATTTCTGAATACCAGCATCATCACTGCAGATGTCTTGATCATGGCGTCCGACCGGGGCGAAGAGGGCATCTTGAGAAGGTTGACTTTAGACAGAGACGGAAACCTCCGCATGTATAGTCGGAAAAGAAATCCTCCTTCTTCTTCATGGATTGTAGTGTGGGAGGCCGTCGTAGCTCACTGCAAAATCCACGGGGTCTGTGGAGATAACGCAGTCTGCAAGGTAAACTCGGGGTGGGAACCAACGTGCGAATGTCCGCCTGGTTTCGACCCGACCGCTGTCGACAATCGAAGCTGCAAGCCGCACAATGATATCGAGAAGATCACCGATGTAAAATTTGTGCCGCTGGACTACGTTAACTTCGACGGATGGAATTCAACACAAATGCAGCCGAGAAGATTACAAGACTGCATAGAGTTTTGTGGGAACACCAGCAGCTGTCTGGGTTTCGCGCACGACCTGGACAATGGAAACTGTGTCTATCAATTCGGCAAATTGGTCAACGGGTATTGGTCTCCAGAAGCGCACACACGCATGTATTTGAAGATCTCTGCAAGTGGGGAAGAAACTCCGAATTCCTTTGATGGATTGCTCTTAGTAGTCGAAAATGTTTGTCCGATCCTTGTAAAAATTCCATTCTGACCACACAACGCAACATCTCATCATAATTTCCTCCTTTTTCGGTGCGGAGCTGTTGGGCGGGGTTTACTTCTTCTACACTTTTCTGAGGAAGTACTCGAAATTCAGAGACATGGCACGGCTTTTCGCGTTGGATCTTCTTCCGTCCGGCGGGCTTAAGAAATTCTCGTATGCAGAGTTGAAAGCAGCCACCAATGACTTCAGCAATATACTGGGGAAGGGAGGATTTGGACCGGTGTACAGGGGCCTTTTGCCAGATCAGAGGCAGATAGCAGTGAAGAAGCTGGAAGGCCTTCATCATGGAGAGCAACAATTCTGGGCCGAGGTTACCATCATAGGGCGAATCCATCACCTCAACCTTGTTCGCATGTGGGGATTCTGCGCAGAAGGTGATCATAGACTGCTGGTCTACGAGTACATACCCAACGGGTCTCTAGAGAAGCATTTGTTCAACAGGGAAGGAACGAATACACTTGAATGGAGCGTCCGATACCGCATAGCGTTGGGAGTGGCCAGAGCCATCGCGTACCTGCACGAGGAGTGCCTGGAATGGGTTCTTCATTGTGACATCAAACCGGAGAACATTTTGGTTGATGAGAACTTTTGTCCCAAGGTTTCTGATTTTGGACTAGCTAAATTGGTTGAAAAAGAGTCCAGCTTGAACGTATCTAAGATTAGAGGGACACGGGGATACTTGGCGCCAGAGTGGTTTCAAATTAATCCTATCACAGCCAAAGCGGATGTGTATAGCTTTGGAATGGTGCTTTTTGAAATGGTTAGTGGAAAAAGAAATTTAACTGAACAAAACAGTGAGTTCTATTTTCCTGAATGGGCATTCCAGATGGTAATAGTAGAAAGAAAGGCAGAGGAGGTGGTGGATAACAGATTAAACGGAATAACAGAAAACGAAGGTGAAATGGAAGCGGTGCGTAGGGTGGTGAAGACAGCGTTGTGGTGTATTCAGAGTCGCGCGGAGGAGAGGCCTTCGATGGGCAAGGTGGCAAAGATGTTGGAAGGTACCATAGAAATTGAGGACCCTCCTAAGCCCTCACTATTCCAGGACATTGGTGGAGGTTCACGATTACCTTCTTTTAGCGGCATGAACTTATCCATCAAAAGTTCTGGACTTAGCCGCTTCTAGTTGCTGCTCAGGCATTACGTTAACAACTTTTGGCTTGGGATGGTGAAGCATTAGGGGTTAAAAGTCTCGCTTTTTACCTTGTATTGTCTGGCTTAGCATCGTGAGAGATTTATGAATCCCCTCTAGTGCTCGTGTTTGGATCTAGTCCTTTTATTGTAAGCTTTGAAAAACAAAGCAAAATGTTTGTAATGTTTTTAATGCTTAGTTTATTTTATTTTGTATTTTGGTGTGAGTTTGGTTTTGTGTAGATTTTTTGGGGTGATCTTTTTTATTGACTTTCTTTTAATATGGTCTAAAAAGTTATATTTTTTTAATTATTTTTGGTATTGTTGAAAATTTATTGTTATAGTATTTAATTTTTTTTGTTTGGTATATAAATGAAATTTAGTCTTAAATTATTCATTTATAATTGATCTTATATCTAGTCAATCATATTCAATCTTTAAAAACATTCATTTCCAAGGTTAAATTCTTTAGAACTTAATAATTACTTCATCAATTTTTGAATCAAATACTTTAAGTTGAGTGAGTAGGATCATAGACAATTCTAGGTCATTAAACACGATTTTGGGTAGGAATATCCTATAGAAAAATCATCTACATTAAAACTTTAGATTAATAGTACATCAATGATAATATCTTAGGTGTTGTGTTGTAATTAATTATGTGATGTGTTTCTCAATTTTATATATCAATAAAGTGGCTTGATTTCCATCAAGGAAGTCATTGCTCTTCCTTTTGCTTTATACTATGTAAATGTAATCAAATTTGTATCAGAATGGGATCCTAAAAACTAAGAATAACCTATGGTCTGAAATTCTGAGTGAGAAACTCTAAGTCAAAGACGATTTTCCAGATTCCTTCTCTTAATGCAGAATGTATTGATTGCAGAACATTAATAAATTTTGATGTCCACACTCAATGGTTTCCATCATGATTTATACAAGAGAGGGGAGACACATCTCCACAAAGGTACGCACCTCCAAGGAGAGACACACCCCATGAGAGGACTTGTCTTCACAAAGTGGAGACACGTCCTTTCATGGGACGTGTCCCTTGAAGGGCACAGGTTTCTCAAAGCCTGATTATCACTAATCAGTTTAAACAAAACAGTGTAAGTATCCAACGATGAGAATAAAGCAAAGTTCAATTTATTTATCGAATTCCATTAATTTGACTTTCTCAATTTAGAAATATAAATGATGAGTAATTTCTATCACATATAAATGATGATGATGCTTTCAACAATCATCATTTATATCTGACCGAAGCTACCATTCATCAACACTCCCTCTTAGCCAGGGAAGATATTTCAAATCAAATAAGTAGCGATATCACCTTCACACGTGATATCGAAGATATGGTATGTTTTACTCAATATTGTCAAGTCACATGACATTCTTCATAACACATCTTTATTATGGTATGTGCACTGACATCAAGTCACATGATGTCTACCATAATTCATGGCATATCCACAGATATAAATATCCACCATGATTATCTCTTAAGGATCACAATGATCTACAAATGATATCAAGTCCCATGATATCAATCAAAGTGTCCAAGAGATACTATCATGACATGTCCATCAATATCAAGTCACATGATATCTGTCATGATAGTTTATCATTGTAGAGTTATCACTTTACAATGTCAATTACAAGTGTTCATTATTAGAAAGATCGTCACCTTTCAATAATGTACACAGGGGAAGTAGGCCCATAAAGTCATGGAGTCACACACATGAAAAAATAATTTACACATTAAACATCTTTATATATTGGTACAATTTTATAAACAATTTGTATTTCAAACATAAATAACAAATTACATTTCAACCATACCAAGTTTCTTCTTGAAGTGTTCTACCTTGATTCGGGAGAGAGGCTTGGTGAGAATGTCTATAGTTTGATCATTTGTACTAATATACTCCAACTGAATCACTTTCCTTTCCACCATATCTCTTACATAATGATAGGGGATTTCAATGTGCTTAGATTTATCATGGAAGATAGGATTTACAGAGAGCTTGATGCAACTCTGATTATCACAATGAATAATTGTAGGATTTAAGGGCTCACCAAAGAGTCCCACAAGCAGCTTACAAAGCCAAATTGCTTCTCTTGATCCCATTGAGGCTGCAATGTATTCAACTTCTGTTGAGCTCTATGCAATTGAAGATTGTTTTCTGCAAATCCAGGAGATCATAGCTAATCCTAAACTGAAGCAACATCCTGATGTGCTTTTCTGATCGGTTACATTTCCAGCCCAATCTGAATAAGAGTACCCATGAGATCTAGTTGATCATTCTTGTAAAGAGACCATATCTAATGAATTGCCTTGAAGATATCTCAAAATATGTTCCTGACCATTAGGTGTTGAATTTCCTTTAGCTCACACATGGCTTGTGAGAACATTCATTTCCACATAACAAATGTGGAGTGCAGTGTTGTAGATGTCATAAGGATCCAATCATGCATGCGTAAAGGGGTTGGATCGCATGCTCCTGGATTCTCTTCTTTTGCTTCTTTCAATTTGTGAAGGTTGGTTTCCATAGGTGTAGACATTGGTCTACATTCCAACATTCCAAATCTCTTCAGAATATCAATAGTATACTTCCCTTGGTTTAGTATAATGCCCTCTAATTTTTGCCATACTTCTAAACCTAGAAAGTAGTGTAAAATGCCCAAGTCTTTCATGTCAAATTCTGAAGTTAGATCCTTCTTTCCTTGAGCAATGAGATGATCTTCTCTTGTTATCAGTAGGTCATCAACATATAAAATAATTATCAAAATATCATCTTTAATTACCTTAAAGTAAAGATTAGGGTCTGCATCATTCTTGGAGAATCCTAGTCCCAAGAGGTAGTTGTCAATTCTTTCATACCAAGCCCTGGGAGCCTGTTTAAGTCCATACAGTGCTTTCTTTAGTCTGCATACATGTGAGTCAGGTTTATGTATCACAAAACTTTAAGGCTGTTCTAGATAGACTTCCTCTTCAATGGTTCCATTTAGGAAGGCAGTTTTTACATCCATTTGATGAATCTTCTAGCCTTTAGCTGATGCAATTGCTATCACAGCTCTCACAGATGTGTAACGGGCAATAGGTGCAAATGTTTCTTCATAATCAATGCC